>VZUI01039715.1:0-136351 GCA_013401135.1 Cettia cetti
TCCCTTCCCTTCCCTTCCCTTCCCTTCCCTTCCCTTCCCTTCCCTTCCTTTCCCTTCCCCTTTATATATTTTAAGTTCCTTTCTTTGTTCATGCAGTTTCTCACAGCTCAACAGCTATTTTCTCACTAAAACTGATCTGAGGACAGAACTGTTCTACAAAAACCTGAGTTCCAGGTGTCAGATGTCTGAAGACAAGGTTGAATACAGGGTGTACAGTGATTCCTTGACATTTATTTCAGTTTTGATTCATTGTCTTGTTCAACAAGTTGTGCACAAAATACCATGTTCTGTCAGCCAGTCCCACCTTTGTGTTTCTTGTTCACTACTTTACATCCCCCCTCCTACTCTGCCTTACTTTTTTTCCTCTGACTGATCTCAGTAGTGTAATCTTTTCCATAGTGGAGATAGCAGAGTTTTTATTATTATTTCCCTTCTATTTATGTTTCTGTTTGTTTTTAATTTCTCTTCTGCTTATGTTTTTATTGAAAAAAGAATTCAGAGCAGCAGAGGTGACAGGCAAAGCTGTATCTCAGTGCTGTTGTTGGTATCCCCACACTGTTCTGTAGGTATCCTCACTTTTCACACATTTTTTTCTGTTGCTCTGCAGACAGATGTCTTCACTGAACTGTACAAAACAACCCCCACTCTTTTTTCACTTGGTTAAGTAAACTTAGCTTTAATCCCAGGAAATATGTGTGATGGATGAATCCTCCCAATATGCACCGTGTTGCCTTGTTGTATTCACTGTATTTAGTGTAGATTTATCCTGTTCCAAAGATGACCCCTGTCAGGTGTGAAACATCTTGAAAAACACAGACATAATAAAATTAAGGCAAGGAACAAGAATCAAAACTTTCTGGTGAAAAGTCAGAAGCCAACCATAAAGACACAGACTTTCATGTGAAGCTTTCTTTATCATCTAGGAAAAAAAATAAAATCAGACTATGCATATGGTTATAAGAATCCAATTATTTCGTTTTTGTCACTTCCCCCACCAGCTTTTTCATCACTGCCTTGATTGATTCACTGTACAGCCAGGCAGGGTTGAGACTAGCTATTGAGAAGGGACTCGCTGGCTGTCAGCTCCTCTGAAACGCCTTGGCAAGTCACTATTGATTTACAAGCTGTTGTGCACAGTCCCTCAGCCTGTTATGAAACAGTTTAATTGAAAACAAACCCCTGAACTATCTTTTTTTTACTTTTTTTTTTTTAATTTTATTTTCTCTGACAGTTTAGCACTGATCTTAGGTTGGAGAAGTGGAAGTTTATTTCTCCAGTTGGCTGCTTTTAAACACTTCCCCCTCTTGCTGCAGGTTGTCTCAGCCTGGCTCTGTGTCTGCAGGTGTCACTTTTTTAGTTATCACATCCTTGGCCCTTTGTTTTTACACATGTGATAGTGCCACGGTGCCATGGACATCTCTACTGGAAAAGAGCCTCCTTTTTATATCTGAAAGGATTTTTTCCCTGTTTCCAACCTACCATAGCTGGGAGCCTGCTCCAGCAAGGGCTTCAGCTGACTGCTGGGGAAGCCACTTCACAGCAGGAGAAATGGAGCATTAGAAGCCTCATCTAAGGAGATAATAAAGTTTTTATCACCAAGGAGTTAAAAAAATATTCAGATAAGCAATTTTCAGATGCAGGCATAGAAAAAAGGCAACACAAATTACTAGTGGAACCCTTCCAGCCATGGGATTTGGAGGTCAGTGGGCTGGGGCTTTCTGAAACATTGATATTAATAATGAGCAGTGGTTTCAGAGCAACTTGGCAACTTCAGAGCTACTTGGCTGATAGAGATGTCTCTTCGGATTGCCAGTCAGTTGAAAAAGATTCAGGAAAATGTCAAATGCTTTCAAAAGGTATTTCAAACTGGATGCTGGCACTTTAGTTATTCTAAATATCACTGGGGAGGAAAATGGCATTAAAAGAGAGAAGGATTAAAATATATGAAATATGCTTGCAGCTTTGAGATTCATTCACTCAGCTGCAAGGAAGAAAATGACTCTTAAGAATACCTCTATGTGCTGATAATTCAGATTAAATTTGCAGAGCTGTAAGAGTAGGTTGTTCTTAAAATTTAATTCACCTAGGGTAAATCAAATTTGATGAGAAAACCTAATATCAATAATAAGCCAGGTTCTGTCCTTCTGTTTATTTTGTAAAATATAGAAAACAATACTGTCAATATAAAAATAAAAAGTTTCCAATAAGTGTTGTGTTTAATACAGAAAAATTCAAAATCAAAGTATTTTTATCCTGAGTTTGGTAAACTTTTGGTTCCTCAGTCACTCATATTTCTTGATAAATAATTTGGTTTTAGCATCTGGGAACCATTTCTCTCTCTGTCGCATGAATGTTCCCAGGTTGGGTTTCTTGATTTTATGGGGACAAGGCACCCTTGCAAGGGGACCATGCCATTGATGGACCAGAGTAAATAATAAAATACCCATTTAAATACTGGATTACCAAATTACTGATTACTGAATTACCAAATCAATCACTAAATAATTAAATACCCATTTAATTACTAAGCTTCAATTCCTGGGGTCTGGCCTGCCAGACGACTCTGATGAAAATTATGTGGTATTCAAAGGTACAACACCTGGAGAGGGCAGCATTGCTGGGAGGCTGGAGGGTGCTAGGGCCTTCTGGGAACAGAGATTGCCCCAGCAGAGCCCCATGTACAAGGCAGCACAGAGGGTGACTCTGATGGCTTATCAACAGAGGAAAAGTTGGGTTGTTTATGACTTTTTTTGGAGTAGTGTGATGAGTTGGCCTCAGCAGGTAGCCAAGAGAAGATGAAGTGAATACAGGTGACTTTGCCTCTGATAAGTAACAGCTGTGTTAATTACCTGATTATGTTAATTACCCATATAGCCTTGCCCCTGATGAGTCACAGCTGTATCCAATAAAGATAAGTATGATAAAAGGGCTTAGGTCAGCTGGAGATGATTATCATGGAGGATCATCAATGTGGGAGCCTTGAGAAAGCAGGGTCCTGAGGGCAGGGAATCACTGCTGTGGGGTCAGTCTGGCTCTGCAGTCAGAGCCTGCACACTGATCCTTGCAGTCACAGTCTAGCTGGGTAAAAGCTGCAGTCAGAGCCTGCACACTGATCCTTGCAGTCACAGTCTAGCTGGGTAAAAGCTGCAGTCAGAGTTCAGCAGGGAATAACCAGCAGCGAGAGGCTGCAAGGGAAACCTACAGCAGGAGCTTGGCTGCAGCCAGAGTCAGTGAATGGTTGAAGTCAGGATGGCTGAGCTGTAAAGAGGAATAAACCAGGACCCTTTTCATGCTGTGATAAACAAGAAGTCTCTGTCTTGGTTCATTTCTACCCTCTAACAAGAGGGCTGCTGCAACAGCCAAGCACTCAGGACAACCCTCGGGGGTGGACAGGGAGCAGTGGAAATGAAGACAGGGTCAGGATTAAGATAGGAAGATTCACTCCCAGTTACTGCAGTGGGTAAATGTCTCTTTGAGGGGAATAAATTCAGGATCATGGAATCACAGAATGGTTTGGGTTAGATGGACCCTAAACCTCATCTCATTCCAGCTCTCATCGTGTGGTTCCAACCCCCAAAGCTTAGTGTTTAATTACTGGTTTAGGTAATGAGAAACAAAGGTGTCATACCTAAAATACTTATGGAGAACACCCTTCCCTTTCCTGTGCTGAACTTGTCTCCAACATTTCCCTCAGTGCTGCTGTAGGCCTCTTTCATGAGCCAATGGAAGCGCAGGCACTCTTTGCTCTTCCCTCTTTTCTTCTGCATTTCCATCCTTCTTACATGTCTCCCCTGATCAGGTGTGAGGCACAATGGACCACAGTCTCTTTGGGTTTTTCACCTTCTTGCTCCATGAAAGAGATGTTGTGTTGTCCTGTGTTTCCACAGCAAAGCTCTCAGTCTGACCTTAAACCCTTTCAAACGTGTTAGTGAAGACACATTTTCTGTAAAGGAACTGGAAACCTTACAATTTTCTGTACCAGTGTGATTAATTCCATGGCAGATGAACCACTTACTCTGCTGGTACCTGTGGGTGCTTGGGTGATGATATGGAAAAAAAATATGTCAGCCAATATGAGAAGGATCCCATGCACTGAATTCCACCTGGAAGTTCAAATCAGATTAATCAGATTTTTAAAATAATTTTTATTTCTTATGATAGAAATAAATTTTAATGTAAGATTTAAGATTTCATGTTAATATATTAGTTTAAATTAAATTTGAAATTTATCCCTCAGTGTCTGATTAGAGTATTTAATAAAGTTGAAATTGGTCAGATTCCTGTGATTACAGAGATCTGAATTTCGTTCTCATTTGGCTGTATAAATGTTTGAGTGAGAACTGGGTTGGTTGGAGCGGAGGGATTCTGGGGTTTCTGTTGTGAGCATCCATGGATGGCTGTGCAGGCTCAGGTGGTGAAAGCAGTGCCCTACTGCAGAGGGGAAAACAGCATTTGCTGTGGGAGAGATGTGTCTGCAGTCGAGGTCTCTATGAGCTGCACAAGGACAATGAGGGGATCATGTTTCAAACTAAAATGCCCAGCCTGAGGGACCACAGGTTCAGGCTGAAAAGATCAGTGAATTTCACAGGGTAGATGGAGCATTGCTGTTTTGAGGATGATTTTAATTCGTATGTTATTCTATTTTCCATTATTACAGGGATCCTTTCAACTCTGGGAAATGGGTATGTTATTTTTATGTCCTCAAAGCGAAAAAAGAAGCTGAGACCTGCTGAGATAATGACTGTTAATTTAGCAGTGTGTGATTTGGGCATTTCAGGTAATTTCATGTTTTTATTTTCCATTGTTTTTATTATTTCATTGTTCTGCTTGGCAGCAGCAAGAGACATTCCTCTGGAAGTCATGAGAGCACCAAATGCCTTTTGCTGTGGATACTTCTGCTCTATTATTTGCATGTAAATAATGGAAGAGGATGGAAAACAACATTCCTGAACAACTTGGTGGGAAGAAATGAACAGTACAGAGGAAAAATTAGGGTTGATTTTATCAAACAGGCAGAGCTCCTGTTCACCCCAGCACTGGGCAGGTCTCCAAAGGCAGCTTCCATGTGCACCCTGGCACAATAACCACAGAATAGCTCGGTATTACAGGTGCAGAAAATTATGTTTTCTTGCCATAGGGTGAAATAGAAAGGATCCAAGTGCATCAAAAATACGTTTAGCCAAATATTTGGAAAATGCCAGTGGCTATCAGCCCATCTAAGCTAATAGTTTTCTTTCTAGTGGCCATCCTCCTTTGTCTCTGGATCAGAAAAAAAAAAAAAAAAAAAATAAATTGTGTCAATCTGTAGAGTATGAGCCAACTGGGAGGATTTTTATTTCAACCCCACAGTCTGGACGTCCTGGCTTTGGAAGAGGGAGCTTTGGAGAGGTTCATCCAGAGTTGCAGAGATAAATGTTTTGGCTCTTGACACGAGACTGATTCAGCTGCTCATGGGTAAATACAGGGAAAAAGCTGGATGTCCTTTAGAATAGGATATTTTGGATGGCAGACAATCCAATGGGTATCAGGACCCAGCTGACCATGGGATCTCCCCAGTGCCATATAAATGGAATAATGTTCCCATGCTTGCAGTTATCTGTCCCCTATGTGTTGTGTACACTGGGACCTCTGCCCTCAGCTCCAGTGCACCCTTTTCCTACCCTTGCCTCTTCCAGATGCTTTTGCCCTCACCTAAATGCCAAAAAAATCACTGAACAATATAAAATGATGGCTCCCACCCTCCCCAGACTGATGCTTGTTTGAGCTCTCATGGCACAAGACCAGAGATCTACTCATCCCTGCAGATTCCAGTGGTTTTGATCAGTAAACATGGATTTCTAAAGGAAATAATAATCCAATAGAAGAAAGATGTTAATATAAATATCACTGCTACCACACAGAGAAATCCCAGTGATTTCTTTGGAATTTCTGTCATGGACACACTACTTCCATCTCTCAACACTTAGAAGTTAAGGAAAAGCCCCAGACTGGCTTTTCCCTCCTCTGTGACATTCCCATTTTCTTTGTGTTTTAAGAATCTGTATTCTAAGGCTCATATTAGTCACTCCAATGGGAAGGAGTGTTTCAGAAGAATTTCCCCAGCTTTGTATACTGAGTGTTGCCCAGTGAAGCTGTGTCTGCCCCATCCCTGGAAGTGTCAAAGGCCAGGCTGGGTGGGCCTTGGAGCAACCTGGGATAGTGGAAGGTGTCCCTGTCCATGGCAGGGGGTGGAATGAGATGGTCTTTAAGATCTCTTCCAATCTAAATTATTCTGTGATTCTGTGATTCTGTGATTCAATGAATTTAAACAGGTATCTCCTAGCCCATAAAAACTCTCATTCAAACTACAGCTTGTTTGGGAGCCCTCTTAGTGTGAGGGCTGCCAGTGTCTCTGTTCAGGTCTTTCATCAGTGCACCACTTGGTCACTTTGCTTTCTCCCATTGAGATCTCAATCCATTTGGGGTTTAAATTTTGGAATTAAAAATAATGATTGCCAGAACCATGCTTGGTTTTCTCAGTTCTCTAATTTTTTTTTTTTTTTTTTTTTTTTTTTTTTTTTTTTTTTTTTTTTTTAATTAATGGAAGGTGCTAAGTTGAGAAATGTGATGGGTTCTGTCTGCTGGACAAACTGAAGATAGGATTTTCTTCCACAAAACCTTCATATTTCACATACCTGTTTTAACAACTTTTTGAAGTAGAGTTCTGCTTCCTGCAGATTTCCACAGGGTGGCACCAGCCCCTTGTTCAAAGCTGCACCAGGCTCATTCTGCCCTGACATCGTGCTCTGGGCTGCTCCTAGCTCTTCTGCTGAAGAGAAATTTGATTTTGTGCATAAAAATGTGTTGGCTTTTAAAGCTGTCAGTCACTTACGTGCCTAAAGTTGCTGATCTGATTGTTAGCACATAACCTAGACCTTGCCATATTTAATGTTCCTCTTGAAATGTTAATCACTGAGGTCAGCTTTTGCTTGAAAAATTAAAAGTGCATTTATTCTGCTTGAAGGAAAGCACATCATGCATTGACCTGAGCACATCCTGCAGGTCCAGACAGATCTTTCCTTACAGGCTTAGGTTGAAGGAGAGTAATCCAAAAATACCTTTTTTAAAAAATTAATCTGATTTTGAAGGCATCTTCGATGCTTTCGGCATCGAAGATGAAGCATAGGTAACTTTCTGCAAGATTTGGTTTTGGAAGAAATGTTCTAATTTTCTATTAAGAATGAGAAGAGAATGCATGGTTTTACATCAGTTCAATGTGAAATGAAATGTTTTTAGGAAAAATATTTTCCTACAGATCCCTTCAAGAAAATAGAGATTTTTGTCTTGGTTCCTATGAATAGGTTACCTTGTGGGCAATACAGTTTGCAAGATCATTTTTGCCCTCTTCATAAACCAATTCACTGAGCTTCTATGACATTACAGACACTGTGGTTCAGCCAGGGAAACTGAGACGTTTTCAAATCCTTGAGGTGTTCTGGCTGCTCCTGTGCAGGAAGGAATACAGTCACAGGAATGTGGCATTCAATATTTAATGTTGTTTGAATGTTGCAGTTGGAATGTTCAGGCCTGGGAGAATTTAAGATCAGGCTGGTAAGTAAAACTGAAGTGTCTGGAAAACAGATGTCCCTACATTATAAATTTTTGAGTTTTCTGTTCCACTAAAGTTGATTTTTTTTCTTTGCCTAAATTAAGACAAAGGTAATAATTAGGAGAAAGCAGAGATTTCCAACTAGATAATTACAATTTTCAAACTTTGTCACA
The DNA here is from genome assembly GCA_013401135.1 of Cettia cetti. Lineage (NCBI taxonomy): Eukaryota > Metazoa > Chordata > Aves > Passeriformes > Sylviidae > Cettia > Cettia cetti. The sequence goes on from VZUI01039715.1 coordinate 7,762, forward strand.
ATGCTTACAAAGAATATGAAAAATGTAAACCTGCTTTAGGGTGAGAATGGAATATAATTTGGCCAAACTTTACTTCTTTCATAATGCAACACTCGCTTTTACGTGGAGAGGAATGAGCTAAAGTGGCACCAAGAGAAAGCCTCAAAAATAGTTACTCATTTCCCATCTCTTTGGGGAAGTTTAAGATGTGTTGGTATCTGTGTGCAGTGACTTGCTAGGAGGCACCAAAGAAATGTGTGGTGTGGAGAGGAGCTGAAACCACTTCTGCAGCTCAAGTTCATATCTTTCCTTCCCACCTAACACTTTAGCTCACTGTGTATCCTACTGCTGGGCCTTGACAGGTTTGAAAAAGTTCTTTTTGATGGCAAAATTCTTTACCTTGTGCTTGAAGACACCCAACTGGTTACAGGGAAGTAGACTAAGTAGGTCTGTGCTTGTTTCAAGCTCTGACTCACCATCAGCCATCCTGTTTAGGTACTGGCCTGTGGACTTAATACGTAATCTGAAGGTTTCATAATGAGAAGAGCCTGGCTGGAATTGGTTCCAGAGTGTTGGTTTACTTCTGGTTCCTGCGGTTTTTATGAAAGCACCTATTTCCAGCCCTTCTGCAGGCTTGGCTCATCCTACCACATCATGGGTGCCATGGGATCTAGCCCAGTCCTGTGCATGGAGCCCTCACAAGCCATGGATTCACAGAATGCTTTGGGTTGGAAGGGACCTTAAAGACTATCTTGTTCCAACCCCCTGCCATGGGCAGGGAGACCTTCCAGTGACCAGGTTGCTCCAAGCTTTATCCCACCTGGCCTTGAACACTTCCAGAGATGGAACATCCATGGCTTCTCTGGGCAACCTATGACAGTGACTCACCACCTTCACAGTAAAGATTGTCTTCCTAATATCCCATCTAAATTTACCCTCAGCTTAAAGTCATCACATATTGTGCCTGAAGCCCTTCCTTCACATTGCAGAGCATTTTACTAGTATTAGTTTTGTGCAAAGGAGAGGGTGGGTTTGCCTTTCTGATAAAAGGAGATTTTCTCAAGGATGGATTTTATCAGTGGGCTAACATTCTCCTCTCCTTTTGAAGTTGTAGGCAAACCCTTCAGCATCATCTCCTTCTTTTCCCACCGCTGGATGTTTGGGTGGATAGGCTGCCGCTGGTATGGATGGGCTGGGTTCTTCTTTGGCTGTGGGAGCCTCATCACCATGACAGCTGTCAGCCTGGACAGGTACCTGAAAATCTGCCACTTGTCCTATGGTAAGACAAATATATAACTATATATAGATAACTGTATTATCTATGACCATAGAAAAGCTGTATTAAGTGCTGTAGTTTACTATGCTGAAATAATAATTAAGCTTTTCAGAATGCTTTTCTTAAATATAGAGGGGAGTACACAGAGGAGAGAAACATGTTTACATGATCCAGGAAAAAAATTAAGTTAAATTCATTTTTCTGGACATAAAACCCTCACTGTTGTCCCTCTGCTGTCTGCTTAGGCCATGAGTTTTTGTAACCCCTCAAATGTAAATCACTGTATGTCTATCAAGGCCTATTAGCATTAACAGATGCAAGTACGGCACATATTGCAGGGTCTTACGTACCAACACATAAAAATATTCCTTATTAGATGCCTAAATTCCTCTGTGGTGTGTGGCAAGCTATTTAAAACACCTAAGAGATTTGGAAGGGCAATAAGTCATAATGTGAAATAATGTCTCAAATATGGAAATGGAACCTGAGAGGATGAAATGAATTTAGCAGTGTGTTACCACCATATCCATCAATATCTTGTACCTCTGGAATATGATGTATGATATGCTTCATTCCTTCCAGTTAGATGATATTGTCACAGTTTAGAAAATATGTTCTTGCATTGTAAGGGACTAAATTCCCATCCAAATACAGGGAATGCTCAAGGTGACTTTACAAGTAATAAATCTCTTGCCTATGTGACTTGAGGGACACAACAGATTTCTTTATAATGACATAAAATATCGATCATGTTAAGTTGTAAGGAATGCTTGCAGCTAGGATGCGTAAGCAGTTAAAACCTGTGCTGCTGTGTTAAGATGTGCTATCATTGACACTGGTGTGTCCATACTTTTTCCCTAAATGGGAGTAAAGGGGAGCTTTCCTTAGCTGAGTTTTAGATACACCAACATTATTAAGCGGGATTTCAGTTCTTTCCATAGAAGCCTTATCAAAATAATTCAGTGGTAACCCAAATCACAGACAATTTTTCACAGACTTGGTGAGGTGAAATGAATATTTCATGGCTGGCTGTATTCATGTCACCATCTGTGGTGTTTACCATGACATCTTAGTTCACAGGAGAGAAAACATTTCCAAACCTTTACTCTCAAAGATTCTGACCATGGTGGTCCATACAAAATGATGGAGAGCAATAAACAAACACGTTTATCATGCTCGGTCTAGGTGTTAAAAAATGTTACTCATTTACTAGTTATGCTATTGCTGCTTTGTTTTTCCACCCCTGAATACAACAAACCACCTTCCTGTCTCTCAGCCATCACACATGAATATATCATTTGTCAGGCAATGTTTGTTTTCCTTCCAGTGACCTGGATGTGTAAAATCAGCTGTGAAGGGACCCTAGGCACATCCAAATTACAGGTGTTTCTCTTTTAGGTTTTAAGTCACTCTCAAATCCTGAAGAAATCTCCTTAATGTTAGTGTGAAGTGAGTGAAAACTCCCCTGTGAGTCAGAGGCTGCAAAGGAGTCGGGAGTTCCAAGATGGAAGATGTTATAACACCATATTCCAAGTTTCCGCAAAAATTAAAGATTAAATTAGTTAGTCTTATCTGAGTCCTACATGTTGAACATGTAGGTGATGATGAAAATTCTGCAAACTGAACCTTTTCTAGATGAGTTAAAGCCATATGAAAGATGAGCAGAAAGACAATGTTCTGATCTTCAGGAATTCTATTTGCATTTAATTTTTTAGAAAAGGGCAAGGATACATAAAAACACGTATTACAGATACTTCTGACAGGACATATACGGTGATTTTCTCTACTGGAAAATAATGAAAAAGTAAATTGTAATCTTAGATATCTTATTTCCACTGTATGCCTTGTTTTTCAGTCACTGAGTTTGAGCTTTATTCAGGTAACATAGGAGAGAAAGAATAGGAAAAACCTAAGTTACATTAAAGAATTGAAACTACTGGACAAGATTCCCACGACTGCTGCTGAATTGGTTGTTCAGATTTCTTTAGTTTGGACTCTTCTCAGTTGTAGTGCATCACAAAGTAAAGCAAAGATCTGAATTAAGGACAGGTGGAGCCTTCCATGTGAGTGTGCCTTTGTCTTCATGAGGCACAACGTGAGCTCAGGGTCACTATGGACACCTGCAAAGAGCCAAGATGAACACGACAGAGTTGTTGTCAAACAGTCAAACCCCTCATATTTCACAGAATCATAGAATGGTTTGGGTTGCAAGGGACCTCAAAAACCATCTAGTATCAAAGGCCCCACAGGGACAGCTTCCAGCTAGACCAGATTGCTCACAGCTGAGGGAATCTGCATGGGGCCAGGATGTTGATAGCTCCACGAGGGTGCATCCCGTCCTCAGGGCTGCCCACAGCCTCAGAAATGGCTGATAAAAATAGCAAGATGGCATGATTGGAAGTGTTTGAAAAGCAAAAGGCTTTAGTAAAGACAAAATAACAGTCTATACAAAAGTGAAATAAGCCGTGCAAGGTGCATGGAGGATCCTTGCTCTTGCTATCACACCCCAAAAATGCACTGAGAGTCTGGGTGCTCTCCTTTAAGTATGTAACAACCTAAGTGGGGTTTTTTTTTGCATTCTGCCCAATAGAAATAGTTAGAGGTCTTGAGTTACGTTTCAAGGACCCAACAGGTGCCTTTGTCCTGGCACAAGGCCAATTATGGTGGGAAGAGCATGGACCTTTCTGGTTCTTTGCCTTATAAGTGAAACAAGGAATGAAACCCAAATCTTTTTCTAGTATGGGAACACCTGCTAAGGTGTGCGGATGCATTGCTACACGCAGCCACAGCCAGCCTGGCCTTGAATGCTTCCACACGATACAATGTATTCCATCCTGCCAAACACATCTGGACCTGAACTTGTAACTCTTGAAATTTCTTCCAGGTACCTGGCTTAAGAGGCATCATGCCTTTATCTGCCTGGCAATAATCTGGGCCTATGCTACGTTCTGGGCTACAGTGCCTTTTGCTGGGGTGGGGAGCTACGCCCCCGAGCCCTTTGGGACCTCCTGCACTCTGGACTGGTGGCTGGCACAGGCTTCAGTGGCTGGACAGGCTTTTGTTCTGAGCATCCTTTTCTTCTGCCTCCTGTTCCCAACGGCGGTGATTGTGTTTTCCTACGTCAAAATAATTTTAAAAGTCAAATCATCCACCAAAGAAGTTGCTCACTACGATACCAGGATCCAGAACAGCCACATACTTGAAATGAAGCTGACCAAGGTAGGTGGGAACATTTTCCTCAGTTTGCTGTGTTGGGTCATAGAAGCAGATTTGGAGACAACAACATGGTGCTCTGAAGGTGGATTTTGTAGCTTTCTCACCTGTTACTGTCAAGATGGGGGAAAAAAAAAAACCAGGAGTGGAAACATAATTCTGGGATTAGGGCACTTGAGTCCCTGAGGTCGTGATTCACTCTGAAGATCTGCCACAGCTTTCCCTATGACTTTACAGGTCATATCATCTCCCTGTGGCCCTGCTCCCCATCACAAAACACCCTTTGCTTTCAGAAACAGATGAATTCAGGGTGTTTGATGTGCATAGGAATTATAACAGAAAACAGAGAGCAGCTTATTTTAGCAGGGAAATAAAACTTTCAGACAGTTTATGTTCCTCTGTTAATGAAGATATAAACCAAAATTGGTCCTGTGACACTGCAATTGTTTTTATGCAAATAATTTATCTGTTAGGCTCAGCCATGAGCTGCTGAAAAAAATGGACTGAATTGCTAAAATTAATTTTCCATCTTAGACCATATCCTGTTTTCCTTTTCTGATTGAATCTATTTTCTGTTTGGCACTGGTGACAGCCATGATCCTTGATACTGGTTATTGTGCCAGGATATCTCTCAAAAGAAAGACTTATATTAAAGAAAATCAGATTTCTTAGCTGTAAAAGATTCACCAACCTCTGTAAGGCATGCCAAGAGCAAGACAAGCAGCAAGTTTTGCTTGGCTGATCAAATTTTATTTCAATTTTTGTGAGTTGAACTGAGAGTTATATAACATACAGCAATAAGGGACATTAGGTCTAAACATATCTGAAAAATCTCAGCTATATACCTGCACAGCCAGTGCTGCCAGTACAGCTGGTACAACTTCACTTGCCTTTCAAAAGGATGGTTCAAATTGTTACTTCTTTTTTGGTGGTTAGTCAGCAAATTTCCTTTGAAGAACAATGGAAATTTTTGATTTGAGGTTGCAGTTTGGTTTTTTTTTTTTTTTTGTTTTTTTTGCATATTGGAAGGATCATGTAAAACTTCAATGTGATCTGAGTCACAACACCAGTAATTTTCCCTCCAGTCCTGGATCTACACTGGAGAACATAATGTTGGGATAAATATGGAAGATTAGTCTCCCTTATAACCCATTTGACTCCACAACACAATTTATAACAAACAGGCTGTGTTTGAGATCCTTGGCTTACCTGCACTGTTCTTTCAGTGACAGACAACAAAAAGGCTACATGAAAGATTATGCAATGTCCAAACCCTTTGTGTTGTCTGGTGATATTTTTTTTTAGAATCTAATCCTGCTAATTGCCTTATTCCAAATGAGTGTACATGTGCTGCTACCAGTGTGGCTGCAGCAATAATCTGACAATGGCAGCAGTATAAAGGCAGATGTTTTTCAGGATGTATGATGACATGGCATCATTTGAAGGGATATCAGGCTGTGACCGAGTACAGACAGGCTGGTTCAGGTAAAGTATACAAACCACAGATTTTGGCCACAAACATTTCCTCTTTAATATTTATACTAAACTGTCTTATGGTTACATTTTCTCACATTATAAGGAGGTCACTTAATTTACCAGGAACTTAATTATCAGAACTAAAATATTTACCATAAATTTGCTTTATATTTTAATGGAGTACAAATCCATGATATGGGTTAGGAGAAATAAATCTAGACATTTTACAAGCATTTTCATTCTCAGTTAAATTTCCAGTTTTGAAAAGATCTTTTTTCAAGAACATTAGCAGCTCTGCTATTATCAGTATATTATCCTAAAAAAGAGATTCTCTGTTTCGAAAGGAACCCCCTCCTTAAATAATTTGAATTCAGTATCAAGGTATTATTATTTTCTGAAATCTCATTTTGTTTCCTCATATTTAGCTAGACTTTGCTGCATTTTTAAAGGCCTGATAGCAGACTCATTAACTGCTCTGTGTCAGGCAAAAGAAACACATGCACGAGATAAAGAGGCAGATTTTGTTTATACCATAAATTTGTATGAAAAAGCAAGATATCATTTTTCTTTTCCGTTCAGTGGAGTGCAACCCCCTTGCATTCTGCCTAGCTCTGTGCTGCTGTGCCAGTGCCAGGCTGTTCTGGGTAACCCCCGTCCCTGTCTCTTTTCTGCTCTCACAAGGTGGCAATGTTGATCTGCGCAGGGTTCCTCCTCGCCTGGATCCCCTACGCCGTGGTCTCGGTCTGGTCAGCCTTCGGACGGCCGGACTCGGTCCCCATCCCGTTCTCCGTCATTCCAACCCTGCTTGCAAAGTCAGCAGCCATGTACAACCCCATCATCTACCAGGTCATCGACTGCAAGTTCGCCTGCTGCCGGTCAGGAGGGCTGAAGACCAAGAGCTCTTCGAGGAAATCAAGGTAATTTCTTCTTTGGGGAGTAGGATACCTTTTAGAACATGATGTTCCAAAAAGTACCAAACTAAGATATACCAAGAGTCACAGCTCAGTGAATCTTATTTCTTGGATTTGACCATGATTATTTTGATTTGGGATTCTTCTTCCCATGAGAATTTGTAAAGTGACTATAGGTGTATGAGGAGAAGAAAGAAGACAGTCCTTTCTTTTAGATCTATCTGCAACTCCATTGATATCATTTGGAAAAAAGTCCTGTTGTTTTTAATGGGTTTTGGATAAATCCTGTCTTCCTAATCCTTTTCTTTCACATCATCATGTCAGTTTTCTCCAGGAGGTATTGATGACCTCTATTGCCAATGAAGCAAATGGAAGAGAATTGTGTAAATTCCTTCCATAAGGAACCTGTTAATACTATGCCTTTCAGCCACAGAATCGGCATGGAGAGACAATTGTTCCTCAACCACCCAGCAGGTACCATTCATACCAAGAAAACCCACCTCAAACCAGACACATCAAGTGTAACTGTCTCATAGGAAAGTCTCCTTTTTCTAAATTTATTTACAACCTTCTGGCAAAAATTGTGCTGCACACCTGTGGAATTCCTGAAAACACTAATTGTGCTCTTGGAAGAAAAGCATAGCTCTGTGTTATGCCAGACAAGTACCTTTTGTGGTTGAACAACAAGACAATAATGGGTGTTAATCTGACAGTGTAGACTGTCATACACACCATACCACACATAAGAGACTGTGAAACAATAGAATTCCAGTAATTTGCTTCAAAGGCCTAAAACATATGTGCCTCAATAAAAGCATGAAGGACTTTTTTATCATTCATATTACTCCCTTATCAATTTCAACATTTTTGGTGTGTTGCTCAGTGAGTCAATCTTGAGCTTGTACAGCTCCCCATAGCAGATCATTCCAAAATCTTGCACAGAGTCATTTCATCTGCAGCACATATAGAGTTTATATATGTTGTAAATGTCTGAGGTGTTGAATTTATAGTTTGTCAAAATCCCTTCTACAGTTTTAGTCAAACAGGACAAATTTGAAGTAACCTTCAGTAGATTTTTGGTAGCTGGATTTGTGTTTAACATCTGAATGAGATCTCACCCAGACCCCCAAGCTGAATGCAAACTGGTTTCTCTAGGCCTGTGCAGTGAACAAAATGATTTGGAGGAATCACTTCCCAGAAGTAGGAAATTAATTTTCAACTTGGTGTGAGCAAAATGAGCACTGTACCTTCTCTGCCCCACAGGACATACACAATATCTGCCCACAGGGACTCCACAGCGATGAACGAAACCCAACTGGAAGCATGAGGGCTCATCTCACGTGCAGCAAATGAAAACCTGATGAAAAACAACCCTACTGCCTCAAGTTTCTCTTTCTGTAAATGAATTAAAACATGGTGACAGGTTTATTTTACTCCCTATTCCTATGTACAATGTACAGTTCTTTTCATCCTGACCAAAATAATGTGTTAGAGTTGGGCAAATATTTTAAGTACTCAGAGGAAGAAGAAACAGAGAAATTTTTTTTTATATTAAAGCTTTTCCTTCACTTCAAATACTTTAAAATGCCCTTTTTTTGTTCTTCTTAGCACTAACAAAAATGATAGTTTGAGCAATATTTTCCCCCAGGGGAAGGAAAGTATTCATAAAGGCCAGTTTTAGTTTACCAAAGCTAATCTCCCTAAATTCCTGCTGCAGTCACTGGAGACCTGGAGCATGAGAGAAAGGATTCCTTAGAGGACAAATCTGAGTTGGAGCTTCACTTCTCAGGGTTCTGAATTACACAGTGGGGAAATAATATCTGACTGCATATCCCTGGTGAACATCTCTCCAAATCATGAGGCTACAAGCTGTATTAAACCTGTTTTGACTTCAGTCCTTCAATATTCAGAAATATTTTGATTTTAGTCACAGCAAAGTCAGAGGTGCCACATTCATACACAGGATCACTTTACGAGACATAGAATAACAAATTCTTACTTTATTGTGAATGAGAGGGCAAGGATCTCTTGCTCAATTTGTAGATTCATTTAGGAGTTATGAATAACTTTGTAACAAAAAAAGAAGTACTGAAATGAAGTCAGCACAAGCCAAAATGAGCAAAACAATATTTCAAACATTTTTTTCATTTTCTGGCCAAAATTACAATGAAGCATGATGACAAGGTCAGAAAGATTTGATAACTGAATTTTTCACTGCATATTTTACTCATCACAATTCTTTGTGAGATCAATTCATGAGCTATAACATGGCAAAACATTCCTCAATCCAAACCATGAAAACAGATTCAAAACTGGTGTGTTTGTGAAAAGTGTCACAGCACTGGTAACAGAGGAGTCTTTCCAAAGTGCAGCTGCAGGTAATTTTTAAACAATAAGTCCTGGAATGATGAAGATTAGTAACTATTCGAGAGAATGAAGTTCTGTAAGTTACTAATGCATTCAAGAGAAAAACAATATGTCTTGAAACCACCTGCAGAGTAAGGCAGCCAAAACAGTTGTGTTGGATAGGAGACATAATTATTCCTATCATCTCCTTTTTCTCCTTTGGATTTTTCTTAAGCTGGAGGCATCACTACAGATCAAAAATTAGCATTTCAGTAAAAGCAGATTTTTAATGCTTAAAATAATGATTTTGATGTTTCTATGTAATATCTTCAAGAAGGATATAATTCTATTAAAAATAAGCTAATTGCAAATCAAAGTCTCCCATACAGATTTCTGCTGACAGTCAAAAAAAAAAAAAAAAAAAAAAGAACGTTACAAGGGCAAAGCTTTCTTCTGAGTTGTTCCTTTAAGGAAAGAAAGCCTTTGTGAGAGAGTTTCTATTACTTTCATGTTTAATATATCCTTTTTAACATTAATTTATCCTACTGTTATTTCAGAATTGTGTTTAACATGTGTTTTCTGCCACACTGAACTGAACTTCTTTTGTAGCTGATCCATGGTGATGTTAATATTTCTTTATACAATAATACCATAAAGGTTTAATCTGATGTTTGGTATGTCCCAGCACTCCCATTCTGAAGTTGCTATTTTATCAAACGATATTCAGACCACGTAGCAGAAGTAGAATTTTGTTGAATTTTGCTAAAGTATTGCTTCCTTCTCTGCAGTGCTTCAGCAAAAGAAATTTGAATAAAAATGAAGAGAACTTGCAGAGGCACTAGGAGTTGCCATGTTACCTATACATTGCTTTGTGCTAATTTTTCCCCCAAGGTTGAGTTCTTTCATTTCTACAGACCTTTCAGCATAAAACAAACTTCTTTCTTAACTATGTTTGCAAATTGTGCCCACAAATCAATCCAGAGCAGAAGGCATCTTTTAGAAGATCTGCAGACTTGGTTATGAAGATATTAACAACATTGCCTGCATCTTCCTGCAGCTTTTATTACTTTCTTCATCCAGGCAGACTTTTGTTCGTGTCTATAGGTGTTTATCATAACTTAGGTATCGTGACTAAATCAGATATACAATGGTCCTATGAATGACATTAGCTGGAGCAACACTATTGGTAAAACTGTAGGAATTACTCACTACTCTGGCCAGATTTAGGGATCAATCAAGTCACAGTTTGTGCATTAACACTGCTTGTAATTTAAACTGGGGAAGCTTTTCTCTTAATTTGTTAAAATTATGTACTTTCCTCAGAATTGCTGCTGGGTCATCCCAGAAGTGGATACACGCTTGTGGTAGGGCTGAATTTTTTACTTTTAAAGAGTGTAAGACATTTTTGGATTCCACTATAACAAATATGCTAGATACGTGTGCTACCTAAAGAGTTCAGAGGTTTAGTAAACCCCAAATACAAACTTCCAGAATAATGACAAACAGGTTTCATATGACTTAGAGATGTTTATTTTCATATTATTTAAATTTATTTTTTTATTCAGTGCCATAGCTGTTCTTGTCTGAAAACTCAGTTTTGCCATGACTGAACAGTATCTTGCTCTAGATAAAACTTTAGGTCTCCAGGTTGTGCAGGAGTTAGAAACAAGATTATGCTAAGCATGTGTTCAAGTGAAAGATGTTCCCCTGAACCAAGCAGGACATGCACATTTCAGCATGCAGTACTTAATTTAAATGCAGGATCTGAACCTAGGAGCAAATGGATTTCATTGGATTCGATGACAAAAGAGAACTGGAACACTCTCTTTGTTCAGCTGTATATAAAGCAGCTCACACAATTTCTGCTCTGTTTGGGATCACAGTGGTAGAGGAATGAGAGGTCTTATTATGGATTCAGATTTTCAAGGTCAGCTTTGAATTGATTTGAAGATTGTAACCAGATGGTTCTAGAGATACTTTGCTACTGATGCTCAGGACAGAGTTTCTTCCTCTCCCTGTGTTGAGGCTGATAACTGATTATTGTATAAAACTGAGATATGTAAGCTTGGTCTGAAGTCATCAAAAGACAGTGAATCTCTCACTTTCCTGTTCTAGAAAACTTCTAAATGTTTTACAAATTTCAAACTTAGGCCATTTTGTGGTCTGGGCTTTGTCAAAGCACCAACAGTATAAAACCTACTCAGTCTGATGAATGAGTAAGGAATATGACTCTGAAGGAAGATTTCTTTATTGCATTTTAAATATTTCAACTTCCTTGTTACATTAAGAAATTTCCTCTTTTTATACATAAACATTAAACTAAATGTTTTTCAAAGAATATAGTGCCCTCAAGAATAATAGCTATAAATGAGGATATTTTATTATGTAACCTTTGTGTACATTCAGAGTGGGCTGCCAAGAAGCAAAATTCTATTTTGACTTGAAGGAAGTAATTGACACAGGCTAAAAGACTCCACTTAGATAACGAGCTGACCTGAACAACAAGATTGAGAGTTAGAGAGTAATGAGAGCAGCATTGTATTTTGAAGTGATAGTGAAATTATGCAAAGCACGTGGATATAGATTTTTTTTGTCATTTTCAGTCATAGATAAGGAATGACTATAAACCTTCTTCTGCAGACTTGGAAATCTGTTGACAGTGAAGAAATATCAAGATTTAAAATGCCTAAAGTGGCTCTTGCAATAGGAGATTTAAACAAACTTTTATGACAGAAGTTGAAAAAAATAAAGTACAAAAAATGTAAGTTATGGTTGTGGGATTTTGGAAGACGGTAGAGAGCATTTGTCCATGCAGGTGAGTGCAGCTGTAGCAAATTTTATTTCTAGACCTGTAATAAAAATGAAAAGAACCCAACCCAACAAGTGATTTGTTAAAAATATTTATCATCCACAGCACAAGTCTGCTGATAGCAGAAGATTTTTGGCTTTGTAGCATCGAAAGTGAAAGAGAAAATTGATGTGTCTTCATACAAATAGAGTGTGATTAATGAATGACAGGCACAATGATAGTGAATTGGATTCCTTGGTGGAACTTTTCTCTTGGCTGACAATGTCTTTTAAAAGTTGTCCCATCTGCACTGTACAGGGTGTTTTTGGTCATAAGAATAAATCTGAATAACTGCTAAATGACCAGACACTTATTTCTCCTGTAATTCTACATCATTCATTTTATGTTTGTGTTTCTACCTCTTCTTCCCACCGGGGAACTTTCAGACACATCATTCTGCATCCCTCAGGAAAGCTGCTTTGGCATCTTTTTGTCACATTTCCCAGCTCAGGATGTCCCCACATGAGTCTTGCCCTGGGTAAGAAGCTCTTGACAAATGATGTTCACCATAACACCAATTTTTCTTCTTCCCTCCTCTCAAGGAAGTTTTGGTTGGTTTCCCCCCACATCTGTATTTTCCCAAGTTTCACAGGCCTTTGCAGGTCTCCGGGCCCAAGGAAGAACATTTAGCAGCCTGAAACCAGATTCTCTGGAGAGCTGCTGATGAGCACCACCATGTTTACACGTGTCCTGGAGCTCCTGTGCATCCCATACTGACCTTTTCCTTATCTACACGCTCTGCTTTTCAGGATAGCTCATATTCTCCTCCACTTGGAACATGGTGCACATGGTGAGGGCTCTTTTTGTAACTCTGTGGGATGATCTTTGCTTCCCCAGTTACACCTGTTTCACCTTGCAGCTGGGGGAGAGGATCTTGGACCTGTAAGCCAGAACAAAAGCTTTTGAAACACAAGGCTTAGTTACAGATTTTCAGGCTTTTTTTGCTTCTGAACTTAAAGAGCGCTTCATCAGCTGTGAATAACAAGCCTTTTCCAGTACTAACTGCAGTTTTCTGTCTCAGTCTTGTAGAAAAGAAAACCCATCTGGTTTGTTAGAGACCTATTCTGAGAGATACATTCAGTATCAAATCGGGTGACTGCAACCTGATAAAGGTTTGGTAGGTTCCCTGATCAGTAAGGTGGTCATTGTTCTGTGTTTTGGATGTAGGACCCAAAAGAAGTTTTGGGAGTAGATCTCTTAATTTCTGTGAAATATAGATAATAAATTTGTGAAATAACAAGTAAACAATGCACTGACCAAAACCCAACATTGTACAGAATTATTTCAGATATAGATGGTGAATACATGTGCAGTACACTATACATTTTAAATTATAAATAATGTTTGCATTTCATCAAGCAGAGTCTTACATTAGTGAAAATATGAAACACTTAGGAAATAGATATGTGTAGAAAATAGGTACAAAAATAAAGATGGCCTTTTTGGTTTTTAAAAGGGGCCACACAGAGGCTCAGCATCCTAAAATCAGAGGCTGATGTGAAAGACTTGCTCTTTCTGCACAAATCTTGCAAGTCATATCAAGGAAGGGATCTTACCTTAGGGTTTTGCATTCATGGAGACAGTCTGCAACACCAAAAAGTGTTTCCCTGGAGCACCTGAACATCCTCATTCCTGAATTACAAACCATTATCTCAGACTGATCAGTGGGTGGAGTGCCTGCAGTTCTGGCCCCCAAAGCTAAGGGAGGCTTTATAGAAAGTGTGACAGGGAGGAAAAAAACCCGATAATGCATAAGCAGCAGAAACTGAAGCGAGGGGGTGACAGGGTTGAGCAAAGTATTCTAAAAGAGGAAAGGTCAGAGAAAATTATATCAGTCTATAAATAACTTTGAGGAAATAATAATGTAAATGAAGGAAGGGAGTTATTCACAGTCTCAGAAGGTGATAGAATGAGAAATCAAAGCTGGAAGCTAAGGCAGGAAAAGCTGGAATGGGACTTTCTGAACTACAGGAACATTCAGGCTTTGGAAGTGTTCTCAAGCGGAGAAGTTGGGACAAGATTAACTAGATACTCAAGAATATACTATGTAATCTATTAACAAAAATTGTCAACAATTGGCAATATTTCTAAACAGCCATTTTTAGTCCTGATATCTGAATTTCTGAGCATTTTCCTAATTTAAACACTAGTAGGAGCTCACCTTAGGATCAATCTGTGCTGCTGAAGCAATGAGTGTTGACCTTGCTGTAGAGATGACTGGTTCTTTACACTGAAACCGTCTTCAAAAGACCCCACACACCATGAAACTTCACTTCTAATGAAGTGATTTCAAAATCCAAACTTGGTGCAATGCAGTCTCATGTGCAGATGCAGATTCAAATTTTATTATGAAAGAAGTAGCTTTGTTTCACAGTTATTAGATGAGCTTTTTGAGAGGTATCATTCTGCAACACTTTCAGTTCAAGCCAAAATAAAGTGCTGTAATTACTGCCATGGACAATTTGTTGGAATAAAATATATTCAGCTGTGCTATTTAGATTTTGAACATGATAATAAACCTGGAATCCCTGAGTCATTAAATTAAAATACACCAAACAACCACAAGGAAATTACATGAGAAAATTACCTTCAGAAAAATATATATTAGTGGTTTGTGATCTACATTTTCATTCTTAGGAATTATATTTCTAATAGAGTTAAATTTACAAAGATACTAATAGGCTTTTAGTGATACTGACTCAAAATAGCTAGAATACGATTGTTATCTCAAAGCTAACGTGTATTAATTGTATAGAAATATATTTCCACTACTGAAGGTGTGTCCTATTAAGAAATAATTTCAAGTGTATTTTTTTTGTGTAAATGTGCTGTATTTATCGCTTCAGTTTGTTGGAAGTATGATTGTATTCATATTTAATGTCCTGATACTGGTCTATGCTTAATATAGTAGAGCAAGATATCACAGATGTGTTAGATAGAGTTCTGTTCTGTTTAGGGGATCAGACTCCTTACTGCTGAAAATATGTGCACACCTGCTTGGAAGTCCATGGTCTACATCTCTTTCCAGTTTCTAATGTGAAAAATGGATTTTGTGGTTCCTTTGCCTTGCTCATCTCCCACCACAGCAGCCTTGTTGGAATTGCACCTGGTTAACAAAACCCACAACAGGGAGTCAGAGTCCAGAGGGAAAAGGGAAAGTAGGGAAAATGTGGGCTCCCTTCTCAGTTAAAGAGGAGATAAACCAGGAGCAACCCCACCAAAATCAAGGTACTGCTCTGAAACTGTGATAGAAATGAAAGGAGAAAATATCTTTTCAATTTTATGGGGCCCAGCATGTGCCAGGTGTACTGACCACTGTCTGGGAGCTGGTTCTCCAACTCTGATGTGAACTAGACCTTGAGCTAAGACAGTCCTTTTTGCTAAGGACATCTCCTGACTGCACTAAAAATTTAACTTGGATGGTAGCACCAAGGTCAGGAATGCTGAAGGCCACTTTGCCCCTGGCTTTGGGTGATTTGGGCTTCCTTCATGTTCTGCTTCGTTATTGTCCTTAAAAGATGCACTTGACCCTCCCAATGACCCACTGGAGTACACAGCTGAAGTGTCAGTCACAGCATGCTGGTGTTGTAAATAACATTCAAAGCTGTAATAAACTAACATAAGACTTCCTAGAATCTTTATTACTGAATTTTTTCGTGACTTTGGTGCTCTAAGTGTAATGGAGGATCTGAGTATGGTGATTAATGAACCTCAGAGGTCAGAGCGGTGGGAGAGTTAACTAACTACTATGATTTTGTAACTCACAGTATAAAATTCAATTGTTTGTGTCCATCAATGTTTCCAACACATTATGTGTCAGTGCAATGTCCTGGAACTGCAATCACCAATGTAAGAGAAAATTTATGGGGCGAGTCTGTAAATAACTGTGTAAGTTCTCAAGTGGTGTTGCTGAGTTAATATGTTATTAATATATAACACTGTGTTATGAAGCAGTAAAGAATCTCACTTACTGGCTGCACTTAAGATCAGGGGACACTTTACTGTCACTGTGTTGGAACAACAGTGGTGATTTTCATTTTTCTCTGCCCTTTTTATTCCCCTAAAACACACAACTAGATGGATGGCATCATGGGCAGACTTTATTTTCTGCACTTTGTTATCTAAATGTGTTTTCAAATAAAGCAAGAGAATGTATCAATGCTGTTACCTGGGGTTTTGTCTTGGGTTTTGATCACAAAATTGTATGTTTTTACATCAAGGCTGTTTTTGGTGCCATTTAACTGCAATTCTTAACCTGCACCTGTCTGTAGTAAAATTCTTTGCTCTGACTGAGGGTAGGTTTAGATTAGAGAATAGGGAAAGGTTCTTCCCTCTGAGGGTGGTGAGGCCCTGGCACAGGTTGCCCAGAGAAGCTGTGGCTACCCCATCCCTGGAAGAGTTCAAGGCCAGGTTGGATGGGGCTTGGAGCAACCTGGGATAGGGGAAGGTGTCCCTGCCCAGGGCAGGGGAGTTAGAACTGGATGATCTTTGAAGGTCCCTTCCAACCCAAGTCATTCTATGATTCTGTCTCTTGAGTAGCTGCAAAATGTGTGTGAGGACCATTTCAGACTAATGAGAAACAAGCAAAACCTCCACTTGAGAAGCTGTTTGCAGATACTCTTATTAAAATGATTCTCTAAATAAAGGAAAAAAATACTGTCTCCATTTATTTTCTCCCCAACCTCAAAAGATGACAACCCCATAGCTGAGAGGACATTAAAGTCAGATGGCCTCCTTCTAACTAGTATCTTTGTCCTGTTCTTCTCTGAGACATCTGAGGAGAGTTGGAAACTGTGGAGAAGGATTCATCCTCTTTTCTCCGTTCATCTGACAACAGGTGCATGGTGGAAAACCTTGTCAGGCAGTGCTGGCAGCAGGTACAGAGATAGAGGCAGGTGGAGGCTTTTCCTCCCAGACTCATCCTGTCCTCCTCAGCAGTAACCTGTCTGTAAATCTGACCAGCCAAGGCTCAGAAACTGCAGATGTCATCAGTGCAAACCTGAGTGCTGGGTGGTATCGACTGGACTTGGCAGTGTTTCAACCCCATTTTACTCAGCCCACACAGCGAGCTCAGCTACAGTAAAAAATTTGGTGGGAGGAACTGGGATTGAGCTGGGAAAGAGTGCCAGGCTGCTGCCAGGAGTCCTGGCACACCACATCTGCACCAGTCATGCACAGCTCCAACACACTGTCCCAGGAAATGGCAGAGGAGGGAAAGAACTGCTTAAGGGCAGCAAAAACAAGTAAAAAACCATGAAACAACTTCCGTACCATGGCAGGTTAAATGGTTAATGGAAGAGGGGGAATCTGATGGGATATAGTAGGGGTTACAAGTAGCCTGGAAAAGATGAAAGGATCATATTTACAGACTTTTTTTCGTGAAGCAGGAGTTGGAAGCACCAAATAAAACGCCCCAGTGTAAAATATCAGGCACGAGGCAAAGGGAAGGACATGCAGCATATCATTAAGTGGCGAGGGAGCATTCAGCCAGCAGTGGAATTTGGGCCACTGGCCGACTGTGCATCACACAAAGGCAAAGGTACAAAGTGACTTTTCTGCAGAAGCCACAGGAGTTCTTCCTGGCAGGGTCTGTCCCACAGAGGTGACATAAAGAGTGTTACCTGAAAAAGCATTGAAGGAGGCTCAAACAGATTGGTTTTAATGATCCCAGGGAGGGATCCACATCCTATGGGTCCAGCAAAACAGAGCACTTTGATTTCATTGAGGCAGGTTTAGATCCAATGACAGGCACTGAAGAAGGTGTTTCATCTTTCTTTGAAGGTCATGCTTATAAATGGCTTAAAAATAGTTCTCTGAGTGAATCAGGTATTATTCCTATCAGCTCTCTTCAAAGACAGAATAAAAGAACAGATTTTTTTTTTCCTTTCTTTCATAGACGTTACTCTGATATCCTGAAAAAGAAACTGTTTTTTTAAAATAAATTATGAGCAAATATTTATTTTTAGATCAGTAGGAAAACTATAAGATCAGAGGAAGCACCATAACAGATGCACTCTCCATAGAGATTTGGAGATTAATGAGGAGCTTTCTGCTTATGGTAAGCTTTTTCGGAAGCTGAAACTGAAAATAAAAGAGTTAAATGAGGATTATAAAAAAAATTAAAGTGGTTCTGGTGCATCTAACACTTACATGTGGATGTTAAAACAACCAGTGGTTGCTGTTAGAAATGAAACAGGGGTTTGAATACCAGTATGAATTACTGGTTTTACTGTTATATTAAATTAAGACTTGTTCCTAGTCTGATTTTGATTTCAGGTACAAAGTACTGTGAACCATGAGTATTCCTATGATGTGGTGTTGGAGCAGCCCTAAGTCTCACAGAGTCAGTGGTTTGGGCTACCCTGGGATTTTAAAAGCTCAGCTTGGCTATAGCTGCACTCCTTGATGATGCAGGGCTGTGGTTTGAGGGAATCTGGCTGGGCCAAAAATAGGCTCATAAAACTGGGTAACAAGAAAATAAGTTTCTGTGAACCTATCTTTAGCTTTACTGCTATTTTTCCAGGTGTTCAGCATGTAGAAAGGATGGGGGTGTGGTAATGCAAATTTTCTCCTGGGGACCTAATGTTTAAAGCAGATGCATATCCACCTTGTGGAAGGAAATTCTCTTCTAGGATGTTTCAGAGTGGTCAACAACAATTAAGTTTTGTGTTAGATTTCTTTTCCCCTGAATTCTTTCTCTTTAGTTTTAACAGTCAAAATTGAAATCAGAAAGTGGAATGACTCAATTGGGCAAAGTTTGAGGTTGCTTACTCACTGATCTTGTTCTGCTGGATCATTATATTTTATATTTTGACTTTTCTAAATTTGATTTTGTGCTGATGGATAAGGACAACTTTTGATTCCAGCTAAACTGGTTATAAATAACTTTTTCCTTCTTAAAATATGATAGTCAGAAGGAAAGCTGTGATGGACTTCAAGACTGCACACATCCAGTGGGAGTCAAATGTCAGACTTTAGTCTAAATACCTCAACTAAATACCAAATTTAATAATGATGTATTCGCCATTTTCTATTATGACTTTTGAAAGCTTTACTCAGGACCCAGAATGCTGAGTAGCATAGGGTACACACAGAGCAAGGGGATGATGGAGGTTCAAGTGTCCTTTTCCTCCTGTTGGGAAAAGGGATTTTAATCAGGATCAACTGTTATTTCAAAGACCTTGGCCACATGCCTGTAGCATTAGTTTCTCTCTTTTTCTCTGGCCCAGTTGCTATTTAACTGTTTAGACAAAGTGAGTTGCCCACCTGGAGAGACTGGAAAAGGAGAAATTGAGTTGCATATGCATACCTTTCCAATAAATATTCTTATGTCAGGAGAGCTCTTGTCCAAGGAACTAGACTTGAAATCTCTACCCCAAAACCATAGGCAAACTTTTTCGTATGGATGTGAGGCTCAATTTCTACTTCTCTGAATGCTGACTTTTCCAAATTCACTCTTAGTGACCAGTATCTTAAACTATGAGATCATTCTTTGCTGGAACTGCTTCCTAGAACAGTTCTTCCTTACCATGGTGTAAGAAAAGTCTTTTAGCAAGGGATTCATTCATTTAAATAGAGATGAATCTTGTAGTACTTTGAATTTCTCCTGGAATAATTGTGTGGGTTTTGAAATCCCTTAGTGGAGTGCCTGGAAAGGTGTTTAGGGTTTTGTATAAATCAATAGCCACAGGATGTAATTTTGTGCCTGTCTCAGGAACCCACATGAACTACTGCTACATGAAGAAGAAAATCATCAGGAAAAAGAAGGAAGAACGAAGAGAAAAAAAAAAAAGGACAAAAAATACTCTACTTACAAGCAGTTTGCTGCTCTCTCCACATGTACAGCAAGGTAGATTTGTGGATAAAAGAAAAAAAAATTGAAGTTTTAAAGATTATTGAAAGGAAGTGGAATAAAGGCTAAAGGCATCATGAACAACAGAGATAAAACCGCCAGCTTTAAATAAGGGAGTTTGGAGTTTTGTAGCTTTGAAGTTTTCTATTCTTGTTCCAATCTTATCCAATTCATAATCTTCCAGAAGTGAGAAGTACACACTGGATTTTAGTCATGTGGAGTTTTGCATAGAAATTGTTAGGCATCAGTGCTCTAACAAATCTCAGTCATCTTTGAGCAGACAGTGAGCCTAGCCTCATTGGAGAAGAGAGTGAGAAAATGATGATGCCCACTTCCATGGTGCATTGAACGAGACTTGAGGCTTAAAATAGCAAAATGAAATTGCTTATCTACTGGTCAAACCAAGCTCTCTCTCATGGTCTGGAGACCGAGTGGAGCACGAGTGCATGTGCAGGAGCTGCACACTCACCACCCCCTCTTTTCCCTGATGCCCCACTGCTGGGGCACTGCAAACCAGAGAAACTTGGATGTGCTCTGCTGAGCAGAAACAGAAGCACACCAAGCTGGCTTAACATCTGTTTTATTCTTGCCTTGTGCAGAGAAGATTGGGACAGCTTCCTGCCACTGAAAACTCATCCAAGGTCACAGTGACTCTCAAAGACAGGCAAGCAAAAATAACTGCAGCACACCAATATTCTGGCTGTACTCCAACACCCCTATTTTTTTTTTTTTTAATTTTATTTTTATTGGCAGCCATTTTCTTCTCTCTTCAGAGAACTGCCTTTATTCCAATGGTTCCTCTCAGTTTCAGTGTCAGTTTGACTTGTCTTTATAGCTATATTGGGCAATAGTCCACTGGCTATGTTGTTAGGTAACTGTGCAGATTCCTATCTCTCATTTCTCTTCCATCTGTATAAAGAGATTAGGATGCTGCTGGGATTGATGCCAGAAAGGGCTGCGTGGCACTGAGGTGTGGCAAAGCACAATAAAAGTCATGTTGAGAATCAGAAACTTCACCCACTTTTGGTGCCAGAGCCTGTTGCTTCCAGAGATTTTGCTTCAGGATTTGAAGGAACAGAAGGAAGAAACCAACATGTGGTGCTATTTACAGAAAAGTTGTATCTCACCAAGGAATGACAGCAAGAGAAAGTTCTGCACCTGAATAGCTGAAGAGAGACATCATCAAGTAACAGATTTGTTTCCACACAGGTGGGTATATAGGGACCTGTTTTAAGCACTGTCACAGCCCTGCTGGGAATACATCCTCAGTCTGACACATTTTTTGCTGCTAACATCAGTGGCAGGGAGGCTTTCAGGGATGTACTAAGCTCTGCTGTTTGAAACATGGATGAACCATTCTGTGGAAATACAATGGACATGTAACTGTGGTTAAGCCCTTTCAAGAAAAAGGGTTTAGTGGGCAGCTGACAAATCATTCAGGTTTGTTATGAAGAGTGCTTTCACAGAGGGTGCATTGAGATAAGAAGAGAAGCCATAAATTCTTGAAGTCAAACATGGCCTTTTCAGAAGCTTTTGCCTTGTTTTTCTCTAGCTCCACTTTCATTTTTCACTTCTCTGGAAAATTCTCCCAGTTCTCATTTGTGGCAATATTTCATTCATTTTCTTATTCCCTGATCAGACACAAGCCAGGATAATGTTTTTATTACATTATAGTCTCATTTTTTAAATGTTGCTGTCAACCTGGTTTTTGTAAATAGCTTATATGCTTTACTTAAATATTGCAAGCCTGTTAATGTCAGTAAGTAGGATTTTTCTGGCTTGGGTAAATGCTGAAAGATATACCAATGGGGAAAAAAATGTTTCAGACAAATAAAAAGTGACAGGAGATATCTTATGAAGAGCTGTTTATTAGAATTTCAATCTTGAAGATTTACAGGAAGAAAAAAATAAAAAGAAGGCACAGTTCATCTTCAAAGAGATTGGCTTATTATATTTGTTTACATTAATGTGAAGTTCTTTTACTTATTAAAGGATGGCAACTGGATGAAAAGGAAATCGTGGGGCAACTAGGGAAGGACAGGGTGTTTTGTTCTGTTTCCAAATATCAAATGGGCCTTGTGTTCCTGCAAGGTCAGGTTCAGCTCAAGTTAGGAACGGCGTGACACCTCTGAAAGATCTGTGTTATTAAAAGAAAGATACTTGGCAAAACAGTGTTTCTGCAAGGGAAAAATCTAGACTCCCAAGCCTGTGGAAGTGCTCAAGAATGGAAAGTTATTGTCCAGAGAAAAACCCCTTTGCTAGTCACAACTCAATTTCTTTTCTCCTCTGCCATTAATGGGGACCATGTGTACGCCAGCAGCAAAGGAAACATAAATAAACTTTGAGGAATACCACAGGGAACACTGTGTTCATTCAAGCATTGATATTAGAAGTACTGCCAACTAGATGGGATCAAAGCTGAGCTGGAATACCTATATTAATGTGCATGTGATTACTAACAGTAGCTCCTTTAGGGTGCTATCCAGAAACTTGGACTAATATCTGAATGAAGAGACACCAGACCCAGAAGATGTTTTCAAGGTCTCCACAGACATGCCATTTCTGCTTTTGGTGGTTTTGCTGTGGTACCAACAAAGCCAGGAAAAGTGTCCCCTGATTTTGGGGCTGTGTATGAGCTCCTTCAATGGCTGGATCCACCACTGCTAGAGGAGGCCATGGACACAAGTCCTGGGCTCACCAATCCTCAGCCAGCCTGAGCTGCCTCCTTGCCCGGGTGTGGGGAGACACCAACACACACCAGCAGGTTAAGCAGTGGCAGCTGGCTCCTAACTTTAGGACAGGGTGGAAACAACCTTTTTTTCCAGGAGTAGCTGAGTGTGAGCATTTTTCCTCCACCCCAGAACAAAACATCACTGTGTCCAGTTATGGAGTCTGGCAGATGTTTCAGAGGAGACTGAGTTTGCAGTATACAAACAGAGAGTAAAATTAATAACTATAATAAATAATAAACACTAGGATAATCTGCTTTAGGCACAACACTTGACTATGAGTTGAAACAAATTATGGTGGGAAGGGGAGGATTCCCCATTCCTTGATGGCCTTAGTTCAAAACTGGAATTTTTATATAAGGAAAACCATTTTTTGCTACAGAGCATGAAGAAGGGAAATAATGACTTCTAAATGCTTTTGGTTAGGAGTAGTAATTAGAAGCCCCAAGGTTTCAGAGACTGAGGACTATGATTAGGAACAGAAGAGGTTTGCTGCCTTCTCCTCTAACTCAGTATCTCAGAAAAATTCAAAAAAGAAAACCTAGAAATAAGTTAGATAGGAAAAGCCTCTTAGAAACAACAACAATAAAACTAATGATACAAGTAGAACAATGTAATTATCTGGAAAATAGAAATGCATATGGATCAGGCCAGCTGAATGGAATATAGCCTAGCATGCAGTAGGAATGAGATAAAGACATTCCTAAGGCCATGCATGTTATTTTAGAAAGACAGAGAAGCAGAGAAATTACCTCAAAGCTTAAGGAAAGACAAGGGAACAGCATTTTTCAAGGAGTGAATGTGAAGTTGCTTCTGCCTGTAGCAGTTGCAGACAAACTAAAAGGAAAAAAAACAAGGACTAAGTCTTGGATGCCATTTTTTCTGATGTGTAATGCCTGGTTCCTCAAAAAGAAGTATTGACAGTAGGAAACTCTTCAAAATGTAAGGGTAGTTTTTTCCAGTTGTTTTCTGCTCAGTGTTCATCACTGTTTCTTTTGTGCAAAATTCTTGAAATTAACCTGTTGGTGTGACTATTCAACAACCAGTGTATCCAAAAAGCCTTCAGCTCCATTTTTAATGATGCAGCAATGGCAAATGTGCAGTCTGTATAGGACGTTAAATTGCTGAAAATATTTATTTTCAGTACCTCATATTCCCAAATATTTTGAGCTGAATCCTGGAAAGCAACAACTGATATGTATCCCAAGCCTGCAGGTGTGATGTTGTAGCTGGCACAGATGTTGGACTGCCTTGCATGACAGGGTAGACAGGCAATTTTGGGGAAAGAGGTTTGCCAGGTCTGAGATAAAAATAAATAATAACTGGAATATGGCAATACTGGCTTGGATGGAATGAAAATTTAGGACTCAATAAAAAAATCTCTTAGGTTTTGGTGGATTTTTCAAAGATAATACTGACAATCTTCTAAAATCAGCCCAAGTTCTATTGCCAGCCACTGATTGCATTATCCAAGGAGGGTGAATGGTTTTCATCCTTAACCCCAAATTCCAGACAATATGTACTTTTCAACCCACATATTTAGCATTAAAAAGGAAGACAGCCTCTGACTGAATTATGCTTTTAGTGAGAACTTGGAAAAGCCAACTGAAAAGAAAAAGGAAAGAAAATAAAAGAATTCTTTCAAGTTGCTGA
The DNA here is from genome assembly GCA_013401135.1 of Cettia cetti. Lineage (NCBI taxonomy): Eukaryota > Metazoa > Chordata > Aves > Passeriformes > Sylviidae > Cettia > Cettia cetti. The sequence goes on from VZUI01039715.1 coordinate 32,045, forward strand.
ACGGTACTTTGTTTCCTTTTCCTTTGTGTCAGTAGCATTCCCTTCAGAAATTCCCAATGGGCACATGATTTGAAGACACACACTCTGCCTCTTGGCTGCAAGTTAATACATGAGATACACCCAGACTGACCCAGTGATGGGACAAAAGGAAATTTTCCATTCCATTGCCCTTTATCCTGGCTCTTGAAAAGGTAGCACTGTTGACAATGTGCCAAATGTAGCACATAATGGACCTTATGAATCACAGTCATTGTTCCTTGGGTGCAGAGGGTTACAGCACAGAGGTTATTGTATATATTAACTACCTCAGTCATTTAGGCCTTAATCAGGAAGGGAAAGACTTCAATGGTCACTTGGATGTGTGTGTTTTCAAACACATGATTCTTCAAGCACTGAAGGTGTTGTACATGGTAGATGATGCAGCTGTGGTAGATGTAGCTGCAGTCAATCCGGCTCTTCCCTGGCAAAGCCAATGAGAATTTAACATTGATCTCAATAAGAGCAAAGAGGAAACAAAGAGGAACTCAGGACAAGCACTTTACCTTGGCCATCTACTCAAGTGGTGAGGCAGCATCTCGAGTACTGTGGCCAGTCCTTGGCCTCTCTTCAAGAAAGACATTGAGGGGATGGAGTGGGTCCAGGGAAGGGCAGTGGAGCTGGGGAAGGGTCTGGAGCACAAGTGGTCAGGTAGTTTAAACATTATGTTTCAGTACTTTGTTTTAATATCATAGATCTGTTCAGATTCTGCCAGCTGATTTCTGCAGGAGAAAATGGTCCCTAACACTATTTAATCCTTGCACAGATGAAGATTTTCTGCTCAAAAAAATTTGGCACTGGGTGCCAGAAGACTATTTTTGCTTCCATGTCTTCCATGGTTCTTTGCAATGCCTGTATATGGAACTATAGATATATAAAGTATAAATCTGCATCAACAAGCCTTTGTGTGGAACAGGAAGGATTTTTATATTATTAGGCAAGGCTCTTTCTATTTTTATTTCCTGCTGGAAAATTTTGGTCATGATTAAAAGGCAAAAGACAAAGCCACAAAGGCTTTTATAAGTGCTGCTTTCTAAAAATTAAAAAAAAAAAAACAAAACCCAGATTCTCACACTATTATGTTCTTGCATATTCAATGTATGTGACCAACTCTTCATTTAGAAAAAGTCATGAAAGCTCTACCATGTTTCTGACATTCCAGTTTTAATTGAATCAAGGTCCACTAATTGGTATCAACAACTGTGGTATATCCAACAAAAAATATCTCAAAGATAATAAACACAGAATAATTCCAAGTTATAACAGAGCTTTCTTGTACTCTGCTTTGATGGTTTACAAAAAGTGCTTTTCAGGACTTGAGAGTTCTGAGCTCTCCTGCAGTGGATCCATTGACTTACAGGCCACATGGTAAGGGAAAGAGAGTTCCAAATCCCTAGCAGAGAAGTTCTCTCCTTCATGGCACAAGAGCTGAGGAGAGAAATCCCATAAATTGTTAGTGTAGGTCAATGCTAGATGTGTGTAGCTATTTCTTTAGTTTCAGCTGAATTAGTTTTGGAGACCACAGAACCACACAGAATCACAGAATCTTTTAAGTTGGCAAAGACCTTCAAGATCATGTCCAACCTTTTGCTGATCACCATCTTGTCAATCTGTCGCAGTCATTTCTTGAACACCTCCAAGGATGGTGACTCTACCACTTCCTTGGCAGTCCATTCCAATGTTAAACAACACTTTACACAAGGAAATTCCTCCTGATGTCCATCCTGACACTCTCCTGGCACAGCTTGAGGCTGTGTCCTCTCATTCTGTCCCTTGTTGCTTGGGACAAGAGAGCAGCCCCCAGCTGGCTACACCCTCCTTTCAGGGAGCTGTAGAGAGCCATGAGGTGAAGTCAGGCAGTCCAAACCTCAAACAGGGCTGTCTTCAAGGCCAGTTGGGTTTCTCAGGGCAGTTCCTTGTCCAGTTGAGCTTGAGTGTCCCCAAAGATAGCAATTCCATGACTTCCCTGAGCAACCTGTTTTGGTATTTGACTACCCTTATAGTGAAACTATTTTTACCCTGGATCTCATAAAAATTTCCTTGGTAGTGTTTCATGCCCACTGCCACTTGTCCTCTGATTCTACTTCTCTAGAAAGTCAGGCTTTATCTAAATTCCTTAATCCAAACAATCTATGAAAGTCTCCTATGACATCTGCCATGCAGTGTTCTATATAATAATCTGAATAAATCCCACTCCCTCAGTTTATCTGTGTATGTCATATTCATCCTTGGTCCCCTGAACATGTCAGTGACATTCAGCTGGAATCTCCCTAGTTTGGCAATGTCCTTATTGTACTGGAAGGGGAGATATATAATTCCATGCTACACAAAAAAATTGGGACAAAATTTTTATCCTTTATTGTGGTGGAAGCCTGAGCCCTCCTTATACCCACCACAGCTATAGAACTCTCATGGTGCAAATGGTTCAGATATTGGGCTCTGCTACTACAAAGAGAAAAATATGAAAATATGAAAAAAAAATGAAAATATGAAAATATTTTTCAGTCAGAGTTTGGGCCACTGCAGAATGTCAGCAATTTAATCCCATGTTGTGAAAGGCATGCACAATTTTTTCATGTGAAGAGAAAACTTGTGAAATTTAGCTTGGGGATGATTTTATGAAAAAGCAATAGGTAAATAAATAAAGCAATAGGTAAAGAAAATGTTACAAAAATAAAACAATAGGTAAATAGGTAAAAATTGCTCTAGTTTATCAACTGTGCAGCTCTACATATTGGGCCAGAAGAAAAATAATATGTTAGTGAAAAAAATGACAACAATCGGGAAAGAAGGTTCATCTTCAGAGGTAAAAATATGGGATAAAAGGAAAAATTGGTACCTAGATAAACAATAGAAACAAAGAAATGATGGTGTTAAGATGATTCTTCTTAATGTGGAGCCATTTTCAAGGTGGAATCATGGGTAGTATACTCTTAGGAAGAAGTGGTGTTTTCCATCCTAAATTATTCTTTTTGTAAACACTTAACATAAAATATTGTTGGTTGATTTACCATTCACCTTCACACTTCACTGCTTGAGAACGTTTTGTTTGTGCTTAACAAAGGCAAAGAGCTCTCTGCTATTTGGGCTGCCTGCTTTAAATGTAAATATGAAGACATATGTTTGCTTTTGGTTTTGACCTTTCTTGGTGGCTTCTGCTGCTGATGAATCTGAAATGACAAGAGGCTCTCTTCCCAGCTGATATTTCTGCTAAAACTTTGGCTAATTGTAAAACATGAAGGAAAACAGAGGAGCTGGCTGTAAAATTGCTGTACTCAATAACCTCAGTATGGGCCATTGACGTCAAAACAGGATGATCAATTCCTGGAACAAAGATTTAAAGACCCACTAGAGAAGAATCTCAATTTTTAAGAGGGCAGAAAGCTATTTCTTACTAACTCAGGACTGTTCTATATATACCAGGAGGAGAGTGCATATCTTGATTAGAAATTCATATTATACATAATGCATAGCAGAAAAATGTGGATTTTAGGGTCCTTTGGAGATCCTAGAGAATATAGTCATCAGAGTAAAGCTGTGCTGAGCAATCTCATTGAACCAATTTTTCATTTGCAACCCTTATTACTGAAGGCAGTGTGATTTGGTGTGCTGAAAACAAATGCTCTGTATCAATTTTCCCTACATTTACTAATGCTGGCACTAGTAAATGCAGACCACAGGACACTCTATGAGAAGAGGATCCCATTTTTGAAGAACATACATTTCCATCCATGTCCCAGCTGGCAGGGGAGTCTGGGCAGTGGCTCCATCCCTCTGCTTGTCCCCTTGGCCTCATGTCCAATGCAGATTACAGATGCAGGATTGCAACCACTGCAAAATCATTCCTCACTTAGCATGATGCAAAGTGACTGACTTACAAGACTTCCAGTGATTGAGACATGATTCTATTTGGGTACTTTCCCCATCTTACACAGATGGGAACTAGTTCACTTGACTTGGGGACCAAACTTGAGGAATTCATGGCACCAAACTCTGTGTGGGGAAACCATCTCCTTTCAGACACCTGCCTGGGAGTTTGTGGAGCTGTGCCAGAGGTTAACTTCACATCAGCCATGGCACAGCTGCCTGAGGAGAGAATTCATCCAACCCTTTGAGAACTTCTGTTCCCCACAGACAGAAGTCTGCTGGTTACAGTCACTGTGCAGATCCCAATAAACATTCTCACGTTTATTCACAAATGATCTTAGAAAATTGCTGGGCTCTTTGCAAAACAGTGATCTGTTTGGGGTGAAAGCATAGGCAAGAACATCAAACAGGCAACACAGGAAGTACCAAAGCTTAAGTACTACAAAAAAATGGCTGAAATAATGTTGATTTTCCATTATCTCATGTTTTACGACTGCTGTAATTATCTTGTAAGTATTAATTTGGAAAGGATGTCAGAAAACTGATCTTCAGCATTGCAGCTGTTATAAAGTGTGGCCCGAGAATGTGCTGTCACCTCTGCTTGGTGCTACTTTTACAGAGAGAAGGGGTAGTAGGTGTTCCAAAGTGGAGTTAATGGACATTTGCATCTGTGAAGAGCTGCCTTTCACATGAGGCTGATTCTGTGTGTTTCAAAGATAGAGTAAACACGAGCAGAGAGAGGAGAGAAAAGTGTAACAGAAAATGGACAACGGGATTAACCTTTCTCTGAAATGCCAAAAATGACAGTGTGTCCAAGACTCCTAAAATAAACAGATCCTTCTGAAACATGAACTACTGTCTCAGGAGCCACAGGAGTGAATTTTCTCTCCCTGTGATGGGGAAGAAAGGAATAGAAATTTGATTTTTTTTTTTTTTTTTTTTTTTTGATTAACATGATCCCATTGGAAGACTGAGTTTCTGACATGGGTTGTCAGTGACTGATTTTGGGGTAGCAAAAGAGAAATCTACAGCACAAGGACAACAAGATTGTAATTGAAATCAAGTAGTGGCAAACTTCACACCCTGGAACAGGACTTTTTTTCAGATGATTTATGGTCTATGGAATTTCTGCTCTCAGCAGTACCATGTGGACCATAGTGACCTTCAAAGAGGGAGTGAGTTATCACAAGGATAAAAAGATTGGCAAAAGAAATTCTAATAAATAAGAACAAAACCCCCCTTGCCTTTGTTGGAGGTTTTGAACCTTATCTTCTAGAACACTTAATTTGTACTTTGTGGGTGTTCTTGATGGCATTGACAAGGCTCTCCCACAGGAAAAATCTTATGTGGCACATCTGCGTTTTTGGTAGGGCTTCATAAGGAATTTCACCTCACTCATGGAAATCCTGAGCTTGGATTTATCCCATCTCTTATAGAGCAAAATTTGAAGCACAAACCTTGTCTCTAGTTTCTCTGGGCAGTTGGTGGAAAGAGATAAGGACAGGATAATCTGCCATGCACCAATGTAACACTGATATAATCCCCTGGCACAGCTCTGCTGCTTTCAGAACATCAGGGACATGCATCAAAAAATGGGTAGGCTAAATTTGAAATGAATGCCAGGTCAATAATTTAGAGAGATGGCCCTTTTCTGTGTTTTATCCACACGCACTGACAACCATTTCCAGTGCAGGGCAGTGGGAATGCATGTGCACAGAGCAAGGAAATGCATTGTCACAGCACTTTGCAAATGCAGCTCAATGATTTTATTTCACATGACTGTCCCCCAAAGACAGAAAATACATGCACACTTATTTTCTTTATTTGACAAATCTTTAATTAGAAAATCAGTCTTTTCTTTATTATAAAATTTCACAAGCTGATAAATCTTGGTAGGTTATAGAGAGAATATTTTTTTCCTGAACCTAATATAAAAGTTAAAATAAATAACAGCATTCATCAGATTATCTCTCCCCCCCACTATGTTCCCAATTACAAAAAAATTTATAGTCATCAATTTTTATTTAAAAACCATAGATGTATATTGCAGCCTTTCATGACTTGAAGGGATGATATTAATATTTGATTTATTAATCATTTTCTGTGACTGAATGACAGTAGTGGAAACGCAGCAGGCTTAGCTCTTAACCCATACATGGAATTTTAATGTTCTAAACTCAGCAAAACAACAATCTGCAGGGGAGCACACAGGGAACTTGATGATTATAACACTGTCTTTTTAAAAAGAAAACTCTGAGCGTTAATTATCATGAAAACATTGAATTGGTTACACAGTCGAGCTTGCAGTTTTATATTACAGACTTGGCTAACGTGGTGCTGGTGTGCTGCGCTGCCTGTGAGGTGTGGGCATGCCTATGGATCAGGATGCTCCGGATGAATTCACGCTGGACCGACACAGAGACTTTGACTGAAGGTGCAGGATGGTGACCTGGACACTTTTATAGAGCTGCATCAAATGACATGGCCACTACTGAGCTCACCCACGCACCCACATGCGAGGGCACTTGGAAACAGCCCAAAGTTTGTTTACAGCATGTTTACAAAGCAGCTGCTTCCCTGGAAAGAAGAACCCGAGCAGTGGAATGAAATCTCATATGAAAAATGAATATACAGTATCTACATTGCCTTATGTTCCTCATTAAAATGACGAACAGTTTATCATCATATCTAATTAATAGAACAGAGTCTAAAGTCTGGGATTTTGTATCTATTTTGCATAGTCCATTTAATACCCCGTATTTTCTCACTTGCATGATTAGAGTCTTTAAGAGAAACAGTTAAATAAATACACAGTCATTTACATAATGTCACAGTTTATTTAAAGCATTTTGAAGCTGAAACGATGAAAAGAGGACTGGGTAAATTACTTGGCAAAATGCACATAATTTATTACTACACTGAGCAAGTATATTGCACTGTCTAAAATAGTCACTGTTAAATTACCAACTTTTAGACACTGTCTAGATAATTTTCCATGATTTTACCCCCGCTCCCCCCAGGCTACAAATATACATACAATTTTAAGTTCTGGATTGTAATGGAAGCCCTACTGAAAATAATTATTTGTTGTCATCCCAAGGCTGGGATCAGCAATGAACACAGCAATAATGCAGCTCTTCTTGGTAGACACCTTGTTTCTGATTCCCCTGTATGTATCCAGACCTCTTCTGAGGTGCATTTGTCAACACCTTCTCAGACTGTTCTCTCAGCAGGCTTGTTCTAAAGCCCATTAGTGGTCACAAAAATACTCTTGTTTCTAGGCTTCAGGCAAGTCTCTGGATGTGCCTTACTTGATGTTTGTAGTTTTCCTGTTATTCCCTGGGAATTAGTTGGCTGATGTTTGGCTGTACCCACTGTTCCAATTGTTGGCTGTCATCTGAGGAGGTTTACTCCAGAAGAAATCCCTTCAGAATTGCACTCACCTCACCTCCTCTCTATATCTGTGCATGAACTAGAACATCTGATAATTCATCTGTGCATTAACTAAAGCCCCCAAGTTTCCTTCCTCTTCAGCAGAAAGAAGTATCTTTAGGGCACAACTAATTTCTCCCTACTTTATTTCACCTTTATAAATGACACAATGGACTGTACCCAGGGAATGCCTGCTTCTCTCTTTTGTCCAAACATGGACTTTGTAAATGTCCCTATTTTTGCCAGAAAAATCACAGCCTCTCATGCTGGAGTCTTGGTTTATGCTTGCATGCTTGGCTTAGAAGTTTTAAAAGAAGTCATCCTTTAGTTGTCAACACCGATTAAGGTCAGACAAAGTTTAACTGCAGAAGCCATGAGGTTACTTATCTCAAGCATAATGAAAAGTCTGATTTTGACACTTTATGGGAAACTGCCACCTTGAAATTGCACAGAGGTTCCTGACCATGTGTTTTGCTGGAGGATGAATTTGTCTTAGTTAAGAAAACACAGTTGGATCAGAGCTACCAAAAAAATTAGAAAGGAATTGAGTTATCTTTTTTTTTGTCACTAATCATCATCAAAAGAATCATCATTATGATGTGCAGGTGGTTTGGCTGAACACATGGATGCATTTCAGGCTCTTCCACATGTTTCAAAATGCTGAAGACTTCAAGCACTGTATACTAAGAAAATTTTACACATTCAAACTTCTGATGTTAATGGGACTGAAGTTTTGACTTCATTGAACTGGTGCTCAATTTCAAACATGAAATTAAGGTCAGAAGGTGACTTTATGTAACAAATGCAACATGGCCTCCCTTCCTAATCTCTTTCCTGAAATTCAAAAACAACAAGGAAAGTTGAAAATGAAACAGCTCGGAAAGCATGGCATTATCTCCTCTTTGTCCTGAAAATATCATTAATAACTGAATGGATCCTGGAAAAGATCTGGACTAAAAATATGAGATTGATGTTACCCTGGGTATTACTTTGGCATCTGTTCTTGTATTACTGTTCAGTCCATCTATCTCTGTGTAAAAGGCTGCATTCACTAGTGTTCCAGTCAAGTTATACCAACAATTTTGAAAACAGCCTTCTCTTGTCCCCCTATAAACAGATGTGAAACCCTGCAGAAGCCAAAGGGAGCATTTCCAGCATTCCAGGAGGCTGTGGAACAATCCTCAGTGCAAGGATGTGAAATACAGGATGAGCCCAAGTGAGAGCCTCTATACAAAAGACTCAAGTCTCAAAAGTGCCATGTAACAAATCTTCTCAAAACATTTAGTGTTCATTCAATCTACTGAAGGAACATAGGATGCAAAGAGTGTCTCAAACGCTCTTCAGCAAACACCAGACACACTGCTCCTAGAAGGGCATAATCTAAATGATTTCACTAAAATGCTGGACAATTTAATGCTCAGTGGTAACTAATATTGGGAAATGCTGGAGCACAGAAACAGAAAGTGAGGAATTTTCTGTTTGAAATGTACATGAGGAACCCTTTCCAATGCATGTGCTGACAAAGCAGAACCTTTTGCTGATTCATACTGTAAGTTTTCATCCTCACAGACCATGAACTAAACTCTGGGGCATGAGCTAGTAAAAATTATCATTTGATTATTAACACCATTTTAAAAATAAATAAATAAATAAATAAATAAATAAATAAATAAATAAATAAATAAATAAATAAATACACACACATAAACTAATAATTTATTTACATTTGGCAATAAAACATGAGGTTGCTCATCCATTATTTATCCCTGCAGTGGAAAATAAGAATGGGGATGCAAAATTTCACTGAAACTTTTCTTGCTTGTGCTGTACAGCATTTTGTTCTGAACTAAAATCCCTGGAGTCCCTTCTCCTTTAAATTTTGATCCAGAGCAATATGCAAAACTTCTGCACAGATGGGAAAACACTTGGTACTCCTTGCCCAGGCTTTCACGCAGAGAAGAAATGGCATCTTGCTCCTTTATTTTTGCTATATTTTTGGGTGTTCTTTGTTATATTTTTGTTGCAAATAATCTAATTTCACCTGCCACAAGGGAAAACCTAAGATAATTATGAAAGTAAGAGGAAGATGTGAGGGTTGAATCCCTTATTTTTGGCACAATAAATCCATTTCTCTTAAGTCCAAAACTGTTAAATTTTACCAATAGAAGAACAATATCATGTAGGTAAGAGAGTGCAGGAATTTTCATAGGCAACTATTACCAGGACTTTCTCATTGGTTTTTTGACCTAAATCTGAATGCCTTTTTCCACCTCCCCTCCCAAGAACTGTAGCTGTCTTGGTACAATCTTTGAATATTTTTTTTCAAGAGATCCTAGATAGCAGTGCACTGTGAGATCTGCCCTGTCCTTGTCCTTGGAATGTGCTGTTTTATCAACACTTGCTTTTCTTAAAAATGGCATGAAAAGTTGGGGTTTACTATTGGTTTTAACTATTTAGTAATTATTATAATTTATTATTAATTTTATTCCTAAATCATGAAAGAGATGGATTTATAAATTATTCATTTTCATGTGTTTGAAGTGGAACCAAGCATTTCAATATTTTTCCTGAAAATATTATGTTTTGTTTGTTGAACTTAAATTCCTTCAGTCCTTGTCCTTGGGACATAAAACTATATTTCCCTGCCATTGCTTCACTGTCTCCTTTTAGACATTAGAGCTTCAGCACCCTGACTGGCTCAAAGCTGGGCTACCTCTCTTTCAATGCCAACACAATTCCCATGGGATTCAACACTCTCACAGCCATTTCTTAGGGAGATTTATAGATCCCCCACCTTGGCAGCCCATGGGAGGAGCTATTTGGCTGTAGAGCCTGACCAATACACGTTGAAGAGTTGGAACTTTGTACAACAGCTCCTCAAGGTACTGAAAATCATCAACAACTGATGGTTTAACGAGCTGATTCTGAGGAGTCAGTTTATGGCACATGAATTGGGAAATCTTAGCAGCTCATGGTTAACAGCCTCGAGGAGGGCAGAAACTCTCTCTTGAGAGCTTGACAACAGCTCAACAGCTCCCACCTTTGGCTACTCAGTTGCTTGAATTTATTTCAAAATTTACATAGAGAAAACTTGATAGGTTTTGTTGCTGAGTGCAATGGGATCCTAGAATGGCTTGGTTTGGAAAGGACATGACAATAAACTTATCATACACAAAACCCTTAGCTCTCAGCACCTCTTTACATAAAGAATCGACTTTGACCATGTGCAAACACACACACAAAACATTTACATGCCCCTCTCAGGACAATATATATCCACTCTGCCAGCAAGTAAATAACTGCATCCTTCTATGCAGGAAATGAATTTTCAACGGGTACCAAAGCAAACCTGCTTTTTCCAGGAGAATCTTGTTTCAGAGTTAGGCAGAGTATTCATGTACTCACAGCCATGCAAAAGCTTTCACACAAAGCTAACACCATGGGCAAGGTGTAGGAGCAGAGGGGTGTGCACTCTGAGGAGCACATGAATATCTTTCAGAGACAGGACAAGATAGCAGCATGTGCTTCAGCACAACGCCTTACAACGCCTTCAAGAAGCTGCTCATGCAGATTAACACATTAACAATGTCCTCTTATTCTGTTCTTATCTACTGTATCTCCCTTCACCTCCTCAATGCATTCCTCACTGTGTTATCTTGCATTTCACACTTTATCTCTCTCTTGTCAAGGAATTATGTTTCCAGGAACGTCAGTCTGTCAGATACTAAGATGACATAAAAAGGAATTTCTGATATGCCATTATCTAAAGCCTCAGATCTGGCTCCTCACACACTCTAGAAACTTGGAAATCTTTTGTTCCTATTGATCTTGGAGAAATTAATGGTATCTGGACATAATAATCCAAGAGCAATACACCACAGAGCAAGTTTTCTCTCTGCCATCCCTGATGATACCATGGATATATTTATTATAACATTGAGTTTCTCAGATGCATGTGGTCTGCACAGTCCCCTTATTTTCCAAAAGTTTTCATTTAGAATGTTAATTACATCAGAGACACCAGTAAAAAGATATTCTCGAGGTGGCCCTTGGTGTAAAAATGTTTTGTCTCTTCTGCCTGCTTTATCTCATTAGAAAATTCCATTTTGCTTTGCTCTACTTGAAGTTTATTGAGTTTTGGGTCACAGTGAAAAATTTGCTTCATTTCTTGGCTTTCTCAGCTAAAAGGTACTCAGTGACTTGACAGTCTTTCTTCTGCTCTTATTAATGTGGTTTTCAGCTCCTGACTAAAATCTTTCAGGTACAGCTGTTCCCAACCCTCCAAACAGAAGGCAGAGGTACAAACCACAGGAGGGCATGTTTTTATATCAAATCCCAAATGCTGTAGTGAGTGAAACCAAATACCCAGGTCCAGATATATGTCCACTTGTTAATGACCTAAAATGACAGAGTGTGCATGAATAATTTCTCGGATACCCAACTCTGTAATTCCAAGGTGTAAACCAAAGATTATGGTGCATGCTGAATGCTCTCAAGTCAGAATTCAGATCTCTGAAACAATTCCATATGACCTGAGACACATCAGGACAGTGCTGGCCACCTGCAGAACAGAGGGGAGGAGGGCAATGTGCTGCCTCAATATTAAAAACCTCTTGTCTGTAGAGGTTCTCTGCTTCATTTATAACTGTGTATTGTCCCTTGCCTCTCCTACATCCAAATTCCACAGAATTGTCCAGCACTTTTCCCAAAGTGTTTTCTTTTTGAGCACTTAAACTGTGATGTAATCAGGATTTACTTTTTGCTTGGATTTATCTTCCAGAATACAGATTTATTGTTTTTGAGGAGCTGAACATGCAAGTGGGTCAGCTTGAGGAGAGTTCTGTGCAATGTGACTGATTTCACTGCGTCTCTGTCTGGATCTAGGGAACAGAATTGAGCTTTTCCTTCCTGTTGATGAAAGTTGAGGGTTGACACATCAAAGGGATTCTGTCAGGATTTTAGCAAAAGCTGCTTCAAGTTGACTTTACCTGCATGAATAATGGAACCTTTACCTTATATTATTAAAAATGAATGAATTTTTAAAAGATTAATGCATTTTTAACTGGCTTTGGTTCCCATTTCCTTCTGCAATACACTCTTCAAAAGCAGTGAAATTTATTTGCTCTATATCAGTTTTATTTCTAGGCAATTTCCCATTTTTTAGGTTCTTCCATTAACACTAGGATGGCCAGGATATTTGATCACATCTAAGGATTTTTGAGTCCTTGATTAGATATCCCTTACCGGGTACAAAAGTGATGAAAGTACAAGCTCAGAAAAATGGGCTTCCTAAAGTTCTGTGTCTGGGGAGCACCACTAACAAGGCAATCTAAAAGCTGCTGTACAGCCAGGGTTTTCAAAGCCTTTGCAATGATAAAAGTACATTTCTACCAGATATTAAAAAAATCTTAAGCACTGAGCCTCAATGGGAGACGGGCACCAGCTTTAGGAATCTGTTAAAAATTCTGTTGTTTCCTGACTTTTGTAGACATTGGCCACCTTGGGTCATTAATGCTTTGTGGAGGCTGCTTATACTTTTGGCAGTGTTTCAAGGGGGTTTCTGTTACATTGGAAGTTTTATTTTGGTTCAGCCACATCTATTTTTAGCAAGTCAGCACATGAATCACATTTTTCAGGAACCAGCTGTCAAGAGACTTCTCGTTCGATTTTATGAGCAGGAGATCCCTTACAGTTCTGCTATCTTAAAAGAGCTATTCCTCTGGGAATTCCTCTGAAAAATTAAAAATAGAAAGTTGTCTGATTGGGAACATAAGTGCAAATTTATGCTGAGGAGCTATTTATAACAGGATGGCCAAAATTGTGTGGTAAAACTATTTAGAGAACTTGCTGTATAAGGTCACAGTGAAGTCTTATGGAAAAACACCATTGAATGTCAGGGATTGAATTAAATGCTTAAAAAATGAGAAATTAATAACATACAGAAATATAATAAATTTATATGCTACCAAGCTGTCAGTTGCTACCAACTACATTCTCTTTAAATCAAGGCTTTTCCATTATAGAGATGTCAGAAAAATGATGATGAGATAACCTGGTTTGTATTCCATCCATTTACTAATTGATTTGGGGAAGAGTTTTAATGTTACAGTGCAGAAATGGATATATTTCTATTTAGAAAGGTGTCTGTCATCTCTGTGGCTGAATATAGATAGAGAATTTGTGCCAGTGTAGCTGCATTTTTGTGATCACAGTCATAATCTTAATTTACAGCAAAGGCCGAGACATTGCTGATAGCAGGAAAAAGGATTTCAGTGAATGACTAATTATTTTGCTCTCTGGTTGTAGCACAGTACTTGGTCTGAACTGCCTGTAAATATAAAAACATGAATTTAGCTTCATTTGGAGTTCTCAGAGGTCAAACCCTGCTCTCCATTGATTTAAAAGTCAAGGGCAGTGTGGCTGAGCATGACCATCACCAATGACAGCATTAGATCTGCTGCTGGTGCTGCCTTTATTACCCCCCTTCGTATTTCAGAACTGTCATTAGGAAGAAATTCTTGACTGTGAGGGTGGTGAGGCCCTGGCACAGGTTGCCCAGAGAAGCTGTGGCTGTCCCATCCCTGGAATGTTCAAGGCTGGCTTGGATGGTGTTTGGAGCAACCTGGGATAATGGAAGGTGTCCCTGCCCCTGGCAGGGGACTGGAAATGGATGATCTTTAAGGTCTGTTCCAACCCAAACCATTCTGTGACTCTGGGATACGGGAGAAAAGAAAAAAGAAGGCTGAGACAGGTAAATGAAATATGCAGCCCTGGAGGCAGGTCCTTCTCATCTCCATCCCTCACAAACCTGTGGTGCTATCCAAAGGGTCTGGGGTCCATGTGGGAAAGGGTGACTCGATGAGTTTGGGGTGCTTGAGCCTCTGAGTCAGAAGGACAGGTAAGAAAGATGTAGAAGACAGCAGTAAACTGGAGATATAAAAATGCAGACTACAGCAAGAGTGGGAATATAGCTCTGAAAATGCCTGTGGGAGAGTTTTGGTTTGAATCTGGAGAGAAGAGGGGACTTTATTGGAGCCAGAGAAGCTGCTCCCTCCTGCCTGGAGGCTATGCCTTTCACATGCCTCATTGGTGAGAGAGGAGCATGCTGAAGAAATAGCAGAATTCTTTATTGATTTCTCCTGCCAGCAGAAATGACTGCAGCCTCCAAAATATGGATAATTGCCAGGAAAGGAAAGAAAAAATTAAAGCTCTAAAAATAGATCTATTCCTACCTCAATTTCTATTTTTTTTTTTTTTTTTGACTGGCATTAGACATTATAAGCGTAGGAGGGGAGTGAATTTTCCCTTGTCTTCTGCTGCTGCAGATTTACTCATACTCCAAGGGCTGTGGACTCCTGTGGACTCCTTCAGTGATGCTCTCTTTTAAGTTATACTCTGAGAAAATGATTAGGACTGCAAACTTCCATCCTCTTGTTAAGAAATATTTGGAAGCATCTTTGAAAGAAAATTCTGCATGACTCTGAAATTATTCTGAAAACACTGTAGGTGCTGTAGAAAACCCGGAGAGGTTTTCTAGAATAGAATTCTGTATTGCCACTGGTGCACAGTTTACTGGGCAGTCCTAAGATTTTTCAAGGGTGTGTTTCAAAGCTGTTTCTGACTACCTCTGCTGACACCATTACCTTCCCAAAATCTCATGGTGCTTTGGCAAAGAGCTAAAGAAACCACATAAAATTTGAACTGGTCCACACACGCTCAAGGGACTATATTTTGTCAGCTACTTAGAAGAGACTGTGATCTGCACAGCATAACATAACAGAGATATGAGACATATTTACATTATCTGAAGACAGAAGAAATAACAGCCTTATTTATATGATCAGTCATAAGTCATAAGCTTCAAATTTGCAATCATCACGGCTCATTAATTATATCTGACATTATTTCTTCAGCAAAAAACCCACCATAGATACAAATTTTCAAATCTATTTGAAATTCTGGTAAAACAGGCTACAGCATCATGTGGGCTGAAAAAATGGCACTTTAACAAATGGAAACTTTTTGTCTTCTAACAAGAAGTCAAGAAGTAAACAGCATGGTTATGCTATGGCAGCTTCTCTGCACCATCAAATTTAATTTTTAGGTTCGTAGCTTCTTCTCAACCAAGAACAAAGTAAATCCAATTTGCAACTGCTCTTTATTCCTGCCTTAGAAGGGATTAAACACCCAGCTACTTACAGTTCAATAAAGTCTTCCAATTATGTGTGAACAAAATGAGCAAAGCTCATAAGCACATGTTCTCTCCTACAGTGGGATGGGAACATGTGCTTGGAAGGTATGGGTGGAAGTGGGAATATCTGTGCTTGTAAAGCTGTTCCAGGCTATGGATACCATGGTTAGCTGTAGAGGATCTGAGCAAAGGTACTGGTTTGATTTTGAAAATGGTATGGTTGTGCTGGTGTATGTTACTGACAGGACAGCCTTGTTTCAACAGAGCAGGGACAAGCTCCAGCACAGGGTTGTGCTGACACAGCTCTGCATCTGTGCTTGCAAACTGCTTTGTCTCCTCACCACCACAGCCCTACTCAGCGTAGAAAATCCCTCTGCAGGGCTGTAGGTTGGCACAGATTTGGAATTCAGTAAGTAAATTCCCTTTCACACTACAGGATGAATACAAGTGAACTATGCTACGTCAGTCAGTGAAGTTTTTACTTTGTGCCCTGGTTTTGCTTTTTACAGCATTTTCAAACTTGCACCAAATGCCAAGGGACTGCAGCTAGAGTGATAAGCAGCAAACCCATGGCCATGCAGCAAAGAGGAGGTTTTGGGACCTTGCTGTCAAGCCTTGAACCATTCAGAGTTACTCCAGGGAAGTGTCAGTTCTGGAAAGCCCCTGAGAACACCTACAGGAGCCTTCACCTTCACAAAGTGGTGGGAAAAGCTGCTGTAGGCTGTGATACATCACTGACTGCAAGCAGCAATGACTGTGTGATGAGACAGCTCTTCTTCTTGCTCCTCCAGCTCAAGGGAACCTTGAAAATCTCAAGGGAAGACTTTCCACTCTGCATCAGTGATTATGCTTTTAAAATGCCATGGATTTGGACACAGAGGAGCAATGATGAGAGGAATACGTTGCCTTGGCTTCTTCCTTCCTGCCCCTCAGTTCTTGCATATCCAATTCTCTGAAGTCACACAGCTCAAGGATATCTATAGGATGAAAGCAAAAGGATTGAGCCTTGGATCCTGAACTCAGTATTTTTGTATTCCTTTGGAATCAGCTGGATGCTTAATGTCTTCAGCTGAAGAGTAGAAGAGATTGCAGTGGTTCTGAATGAAAATGGCCAATGTCAGCACAGTATCACACAGTGGATAACTTCCAGAATAGAGATGACCTCCTTGTCTATCATTGAGCAAGAAGGATTGTGGGATTCCAATTTAATGTGATAAAATGTCATCACAAACATGAAATTTTAAAGCCATCACTCAATAATTATAATTAGCCTATGGCAAACTGCTCTGAATACTAAAGCAACTATAAAAGGTGAAAATTGTCTTAATTAGCAAAGATGCAGAAAATGTGTGAGACTGACTCACGTCAGGGAAGGCTCCAATTAACCTGGCCCAGATTGAGATAATTAAGAGGGCAGCTCAAATTTTGTAAAGGATGAAAAAAATGGTGTGGTACGAGGTCTTGTATTTTTCCATCCCTGGGCCCATTCTTCAGTGGTACCTTCAGGCACATCATCTGTTTACATAAAATTGTTTCCTGAACTGGCTGCCAAAAACCAGACCTACATCCAGCAAGCCTTGAGGATACTCTGCAAACCCTTTTGGTTATTAACTCTTTCAGTGAGTATTATCTGTTCAGCAGGCTTTCTGCCTGGATGCCACACACAACCATTCAAGCTCTTGTTCAATACTATTTTGGGGAAGTCTAGACCAGAAGGATTGGTAAAACTACTACCCCAGACTAATAAAAAGCAGAAATCATTTTTTTCTATCTAGGGGATTCTTGTGGGCACACCACCTCACAGTGGGTCTCTGCTCATTGCATTGTAGTTGAAAAACTGCTCAGCCTGGACTGATCCTACATGGAAAAATTTCTGTGGCTGCTTCTCATTGAAGAAGTGAATGGTCTTTCAACTGTCAATGCTGGTTAAACTGACAACTGTCAAGGGAAGATAATGCCAACTCCTTCAGGTCCAGATCACAGGAATTCTGTTCTGACCTGTCCTGCCCTGCTGATCACTGTACAAGCCCAGGTGCTGCAATGGGTGTGGGAGACAAAGGTTCATTTAGTTTTAAGAGCAATAGAAAAGTTACCACTGATAATGAGGGCAACAGGGATTTCTGCCCAAGCCATTCACTCAGGCACTTACTCAGCTTCTCATAAATATTTTGTTTGTAATCCATACTCTAAAACTCAGAAATGTCTATGTGAGCTGCAGACATATATCTGAGATACATGGTGGAAAAAGCACTAAGTAAAGGACAAACAGAGAAAAAGCAACTGGCACAACTGCATCATTCCCAAGTGTAATGTAAAGTGCAGCCAGAAATCCAAAAGTGGTCATGAATGAAACGGCAGAGTAAAATATGCTCAAACTTTTTCACTCTCTCATATTTCTACAGGTACCACAATCAGCCAAAATACAGGTCAGCTCTTGGCAGGTGATGAGTTCTTATAGCACCAATAATACCTCTGGAACACTCGATTTGCTGTGAGAAGCTGTGCCAATCCTTTCAGCTGAGGAACACATACATTTCTTTTGTTGCACCATGAGCTCATAGAAACTTCAATGCTACCAATCCTTGTCCATCTGTGTGCTGCCAGGAAGGTGCCTCCTGACTTTCACACTCTTCTGGATTTCAGAGGTGCATGGAACAGAACCAGCAACTCAGAGCAGATCTACGATCCATCCATCAAAACACCGCCAAAATCCAGTACTGAGAGCACAAGGGAGCTGCTTGCATAATAACAGCAATGGACATGGATTTTTTTTTTTTTTTTTTTTTTTTGGAAGAGCTAAAACTAAAATATCAATCTGCATAAATAAAATACTTAATTGAAAATCTTATTAACTGTGATACTCAAGTAGGCCCAAAGTTATGTATTTATGCAGTTTTTTCATGTTTAAATCCATGCTACTTATTTCTCACATTGAATTGATCTACATTTGCTTTTAGTTAAAAAAACCCCTACAAATAAAATTAACTGGAACTATGCTATTATTGTTATTACTTTTGGAAAAGTACTGGCCAAAATTCTGGAATGAGAACTTTAGTTTTCAGTGCAAATTGATCAGACCTGAAATCAAAGGCTACAGAAGTCTAGAATTCAGGTTGGAGCAACTGTCTTTATCACTGGAGGGCAGCATAAGTACCAATATAAGCTAAAATAGAAAAAACCCAGTATTTTCAGCTGTTACTTTATATGCCAGAACAGTAATTGCTGCTTCTTTATAGTGGCCAGCTGCAAACAAGAGATGCTGCAGCCAGCAGGTCTGACCTGCCTCTGAAAGACAGATTTGTTGTGGCTAATTTTATTTTATTGTAATTTCCCAGGCCAAACCCAGGTTGGAGGGGAAGAGAGACTTACCATGGCTAGATGACTCCTGGCAATGAAATTTGTTTGCAAAACTCATATAAAACTCTTTTTCCCCCCTTAATTTTAATAGCAAATATATTTGTCAAAGCCCTCATCATACTATATCTATTACCAAATTTGCATGGAATCTCAACCTTTTGGGATCTCTCTCTCTCTTATAGCCAAACATATATTACCCTGTTTCTAGGATCTCAGCAGGTTTAGGGCCTCACTGGTTGAAATGAGTCTCTAATTGTTTTATTTGCAACATACACAGAAAACTTGATCTAAATTTTCCAAGTCCTTGGCAATGAAGAGAGAAATTCATGCCACAGTTCTAGGCAACATTTTCTTATTTATAACAATTTAGGGAGTTTCTGAACTATTCCTTGGAATACAGTGAAAAAAACCTTTTCATTTTCTAGGGTACTTCTGTAACTTTGGGTCAAATCTACATTCTCCATCAAAATGAAACTAGCACAGAATCAACACAAGCAGAAATTGCAGGACCTAGCTCAGGCCAGGAGAAATAGAACTATAGAATCATGGAACGGTTTGGATGGGAGAGACCTTAAAATCATCTAGTTCCACCCTCCCTGCCATGGGTAGGGACACCTTTCTCTAGACCAGGTTGCACCAAGCCCCATCCAGCCTGGTCTTGAACACTTCTGAGGCATCAGTGGTTCTCTGCGTCATTCACCTTGGCAGGTGTCAACACCTTCTCCCAACTAAAGCTGTGTTAGTAGCTATGATGTAATAGAGGAACATTCTTTTTCCCCTTGAAATAAATCTGTTAAAAGAAGAATAGAGAGTTTTTACTTTTTACCCACCTAGTTAAATAAAACAAAAATGGTTCAGGTTGAAAAGGACAGCTGGAGGACATCTAGTCCAGCCTCCCTCAATCAGGGTCCCTTAGAGCATATTACTCAAGATCATGTTCAGGTGACTTCGGAGTATCTCCAGAGAAGGAGATTCCAAAACCCCTCCTGGCAATCTGTTCCAGTGCCTAGTTACCCTTACAGCTAATAAGTTCTACCTCACATTCAGGTGAAAATTGCTGTGTTGTGTTCTCTGCCTGCTTTCATTTGAAAGGAAACCAGGCACACAATCTTAGTCCAGTACGTTCCCTCTAGATGGGGTGCCACAGAGAGACTTGAAGGTAAAGCCCAAATATTCCCATTTGCTCTGGAGGGAGGAATGTGAATGAATGTGTGAACAATTTAATGTGTCCTTAGAAGCTCGCTGTAAACTCCAGGGTCTGAGGCATGCTTATGCACTATCACGAGCAAGAGAAGAGGAAGCATAGAGGCAGGGGCAGATCTCTGAGCCATGGGCAGCCCTGGGTGCAGTATGGGCAGATCTCCTTGGTCCTCCCAGAGATGATCAAGAAATCGTGGGAATGATTGCCTCATAGCTTTGCATTGGAATGGCTTAAAATTCCAACTCTACCACACTGGGAGCTGAGAGCTGCCAGGGTTGTGAGGAGAAGGCTGAATGAGAAAGCAAGAGGGAACTTGGTGAGAAAGGATCCACTGGCAGGAGTGTTTGGTGCAGAATGGAACTGATTTGTGTTCTATGGGAACCATCATGTTTCCTTTGTCTGGGAAATTGAAACATTTGGTCACATTTCATACACCTTCAGGGCATATGTAAATTACCTATCTGCAGATAATCAGTGAGGGACCATATGCCAGCTCAGGGTTGCCAATTCCCTGCCTTTGACTGACTCTTCCCAAGACCTGAAATGCCCTGAAACTCTTGTGAGGACAGAGGTGCCAATTCCCTCTGCTGGTAAGGTCCTAGCTCCACATTTGGTCTTAAAAAACCCTGTTCATTTCCTCCAAATTTATATGTAAGGCGAACAGGCACCTGACATATTCATACTGTAACATGGATTAATACTGAATATCTTTCTATTGAAGAAAGGGGAAATTCTAATATTTACAAGTAGCATATTTTATTGAAGATTTCAGTCTTTAAAAGACATAAGTATTTGGTATAAAATTTCGAGCTCAGTAAAAGGCTGTTATACAAATACGGTCATGGTTGAATCTTGAAAACTGTTAGCAGTTTTCAGACAAGGAAGCTTTACAAAGTAGGAAAATTAATATTGACTTATGCTGTTTATCTGTAGCATAGTAAAGTTGCCTACACCTAAGAAATCCCAATAATTAAACATCTAATCTAAATTCATACAAAAAAAAAAGACAGTTAAGCCAATTCTGCAGCTTAAATGGAGGTAGAAAATCTGACCATTATGGGCTAAAAAAAAAAAAACCAAAAAAAACAAAACAAAACAAAAAAAAACAACAAGCATTGCATTAAAAGAAGGGGCAAATGGAAATAAATAATGGAAAAAAAAGCCCTGTATTTTCCTTACAGAACCTGCTAACTTCAGCCCCTGTTGTAGTAACTTGGCTGCTCACAGCTGCCCTGTTTGTGCCTCTCCAGTCTCTAAGCTGCCCTCATGGAGCCCTAATGGCCCCCCCCAACCCCCACCAAACAAAGAGAACAGTCAAACTGGTTATTGCCCATCACTCCAAAGCTACTTCTCAGCGTTTTCACTGCAGTTACAATGAACAGAGATGCCTCAGAGGCATTAACCTGACCCCATTTTATGCACATGCCCTCAAGTTTATGAACTGGTTATCCCAGACTATTTACCAGCTCTGGCAGCTGCTGCCAGACTCATGCAAGGGCCCTCATCCTAAACTATCCAACTGAGCTCAAAGAATAGGATTTTCTCTCCTTCTTTCTCTCCTTTGAATGTAGCCTGGGAGGGGACACCTCTACTATCTGATTTTTGCATGTTCCTTTCCATCTGTTCACATGCTTCCACAAAGTATTGTCTACAGGCATCCCAGGGGAAGAGTTACTTCATGTTTTTCACTGGACTCTTAAATGCTGATTGAGCCTGTATACCTTACTGAGTTTATGTTTGCAGGCAAAGTTTATCAAAAAGCATTGATCTTGGAAGAAACAGAGATTAGTTACTCTGAACCTTTCTAATGGTTTTGAGGAAATGTCTGGTTTAAGAAATCTTTTTCAGATTAGAGTATCAGTTTATCCCAGTCCTCAGACTGGCAAAGACTTATGTTCATATCTTTATATGCATCCTGATGGCTCCACAGAAGCCAATGGGATTATTCACCATGTTTATGGCCTGGCAGTTGCATTTGATTTTGCACAAGTGTGGACTTGATTTCTCTTCCCAGTGTAGATAAGTACTCCTTACCAGATGCAGCCCCAGGACATATGATTCTCCACTTCTGTCCTATTTATGTCACCATTCATATTCAATCTGATTAAAAAGCAACAGATGATGCAATGACAAATTTTACACTAGGCACAAAGCCTGCTTTTTTTTTTTTTTTTCGATGGGGGTGTTATTATCTTTTTTATTGGCAAAGATGAATTTAACTTCATTGAGCAATTCTTGTCTTATTCATAATAGAGACATATCCAGCACATTTCTAGTGAGTCACTTGAAAGAAACAATGAATTACATTAAATAAAAGTTTCATTTTTTCTTTTAGAAATGAGCTTTAACATCATAAGATACTGTATTCTCATTCTGAGTCAAATATCTTGCTATTTTTTTCCAGAAAAAGTCCTCAGCAAGGCTTTGTTCTTGCCTGAGTGTTGTATGACTGTAACAAATCACTAAAATGTCCCTGAGATGTCTTACATCAGGGAAATTGAAACCCTGAAAAATATATGTGCTTGGCACAGTTTTTCTACATATTGTGAAATTGCTACTATAATTGCAGAATTTAGTATGTTATTGAAAAAAAAAGGCCTTTTCTTTTAAGGCCTCTATTTCTGCAAAGCTCCTGTTTAACTTGAAGCACAGAGCTAAGTGCATCCTTATTTAGCTCAGTGTTTAAACACATGCTCAAATTTAAAGATGTCCCAGTCCACGAGACTTTAGAATTTGATTAAACTAAATCATTTTCTTGAGTACTTTGCCCAGTGAAAATCTTCAGATGTAAAATACCACTATGAACATAGGCTGCACTTCTGTCTAAAGTTATAACTTCGACAATAAATCAAGCAATGTCAGGATGCTCTGCAGCCCTGAGGAGGATGATGTGGGCTGATGTGGTCTGTCAGTGTCCATACAATAAAACAGTTCTGTAGGCCAAAAACTGGGTGACTGTAACTAAATTGCCTGGTGGGAATTGTCCCTGGGCCATGCCAGCACTCAGACTGGGATTGCTGGGAAGAGAGCTGGCTTTCTGGAGCAAAGCTGTGCCAAGGACTTCTCTAGATATTTAATAGCTTTGAAGATTAAATTCCAATACCTGTGTCATTACAAAACATGGAACCACCTGCTGTTAAGAAGATGCACCCTAAGTTCTGTGCTTCAACTTTATCATACCTAGGAGCAAGGACAGGCTCCATGATGCTCTTCAGAAGCAGTGTGGCTCTCTGAGGCAGTGGGTAGAGAACAAATTCTTGTTCAGGGCATGATACAGTTCCTGTTTAAGCTTTCACAGCTGGATGAGCCCTCTCTGAAGTTCTCACACAGGTACAATAATAGCAAGGCTGACTCCTTGGCCACTCTTTGCTTTTCCACTTCATGGTGAATTCAGAACTGAATTTTGCAATGACTCCTTCTTTTTCTGTAGGGACAAAATCACACATCCCACTAATCCTACATATTTAGTATTTGGGTCTGCATGTTGGGAGTGAGGGCTTATGCCTGGGGAGGCACATACTAACCACTGCTGTCCAAATCCTGCAAAATCTCCCTTGATATGGAGCTGAAACCAATGGGATTTCCTCCAAGAGAATGTCTGCTTCTGGCAGACAGGATGTTTTTGTAGGTCAGGGATTATCTTCAATGTGATAAGTGCGAGAAAAGTTCAGTCCTTATTGATGAAAGAAAATAAGATCAGAGAAGTATCAAGTCAGAATTGCAAGATGTTGTGGACTCAGAATTCTCTATTCATGGAAACTTTTATGCCATTTGATTGACATCTCTATTCAAATTCCCATGTAAAAAATGTCTATCCATGACTAAATCTAAAATATTCCATGTCCTATTCTCAAACAGCTTATGGAAAGAAAAGTGATGCTTCTTGTCCTTTTCAGAGAAACTCAGTGCAATATCCAACAAACAAATGGGGAACTGAGAAGCAGTCTCAGAGTAGAGGGCTCCCACACTGCCTTACCCTGGGATATTTCCCTTCTCCAGCAAAAAACTGGGCTAATCTTTTCATGATTTTGCTATGTAAGCAGGGTAGACTCTGATGTTCTGGTATTGCCCACATGGTGAAGAAAATGATTATCAATCCATGTAAGGAGTACTGCCTGGAGTATCCAGCAGGCTGATGCAGAGGGGTTGGAATTAAGCAGGACACTGTTGAGGTACCAATCCCTTTTCTGTAGGCTGTATCAGTGTTTTCACTAGAATACTTGTTTCCAGAGGTTTGTACAATTAAGCCTTGAAAATGTGCTCTGGACAGAAATTTGATGAAAAATTGTTCCAAACAGGGGCAATAATTTCTTTTAGAGGGGATGAAGAATTTATTTTTTTGCTGGGACAGAAAAGCAGAGAAAAACTCGGCATTTCTATGATAAAAGTGTGCTGAAAAACAAATGCCTAAAGTAAAGGAATCAAAAGTAGAAGTTTATGAGATAAAAACCTCATAAAAATGGAAATTTAGGCTTAATTTTTTCCAAGCTTTCTTACAGACAATTTTCTGTCTGAAGAAAATATTTTGCTATTGGAGCTTCGTTATAAATTAGTTAGGTCTGTACCACAGGCTGCACTTTGAAGCATAGAAACATCTTCCATTTATTTCAACAGAGTTATGCTCTCAGAGTTTTCAAAAATAAATAGGGAAATTTTGAAGAGGTTGAGAGCACACAGAGAAGAATAAAGTACAAAATAAGTTGAGCTGCAAAAAGAAGATAGCCTCAGGGACTGGGAAAGAGAAACTCTGTTTTAATGAGGAAGCAGGAAAAAATGAGAACAGTGTTGTGGACACACTGGTATGTCAGAGACGAAACAAAGAGAGCTAGGAAAGATAAACTGCATCACATTTACTTGTTTTCAGCAGGGTTTTGACTGCCTGTGTGGGCAATAAAGCCAGATCCTTGTATTTGACCTGAACATCCACAACCCACCTCAGATTTGTGGTTAATGATGTTTTGCATGGCTATGGGTAGGATGAGCATACAAGTTTCACATTGGACCCATTGCTTTTAAACCATGAAAGAGGTAGAAAAAGATGGAGAAATGGTTAAAGGGAAAAAAAATTACATTTGGGAAAAGCCTCTAGGATTAAAAAAGAAAAGCTTCCAGAAAATTCTTTTAGCTGACTGCCCCATATCAGAAGAAGAATTTACACTTCTCCAGTGTTGGGCAGGGGAGGTTTTGTGTGGGGCTCTTTTGTGAGAAGTGGGAGTCTCTCAAAGAACACCTCTAAAAAAAGCCCTTAAAGTCTTCTTGGTCACAGGTGTATCAGCTTGTGTCAGCCTGTGAGCTGCTGTGGTCACAAATTCCAAATTACTCCTTGGGAAATTATGAATTCCTGCACTCAGCATGGGGTTGGTACCAGGGGTTTATGGTATTGCTGCCTATGAGAAGGCAGAGAGAGAACAAGTGGGGCATGACATACCTGTACTTGCATATTTCATCCCTCACCCACGCACAGCTCTCTCTGTCAGGTAAGGAGGCAGCTCTGAATCTTCTTCCAAAAGGTTTTTGAAAACAAACATGGAATTCCTCCCTTGCTGTCCATGGAAAACCGGCCATGGAGAGGCCCATGCTGAGGTGGAACAACCTGAACTAACTTGGTGTGTGACATTGTTTATGCAAGACTATGGTGAAAAGAATCATTTTAGGTGATGGATGAGGTGTTTTCCGTATCCAGTTTCCTTTCCTGTTCAAATGCTTTTTGCCTGTGTAAGAAGTTATGAAAGAAGAATCAAAGCTTTATCTGTCTATAATAATTTGGTTACACTCCAAAAAATGTTTCACTTGGTTTCCACTTCTCCTTATTTTTCTCAGATATCCTGAGCATCACTGTTTGTTTAAAGCCTTGTTGGAGGTGACACCTCTTTGTGAAGAATCCCTTTTCTCCAGCATTACAACACGTCTCTTGCTCACTGACTGCTTTACTTTGCTTCCTTAAAGTGTTTCCTAGGAGATCAAATGGGAGCTTGAAATACTCAAAAACCTAGTGTCGCAATGAAAAATAACTTATTAAAGTTTATAATTACTGAAAAATTAATCAGAGACTTAGCATGGTACTTGCATAAAGACAATAAGCCAAGCTCTTGTCATAGTGAAATATGGAATAACTACGTTGAAATAAATCTTAATTATGCTAGAGTTACTACTCAGTGTGACTTAATTAAGAGTAGAGCAGTGAAAGCCTTTGGGGAAAAAAAGAACGCTGATTACACAACCACTTAACTGCATATTCTTCCCTCCCCCCTGGTTCTTTTCCTTCCCATCAGAGAAAATTTCAAAACTAGAGTTGTTCAAGGAACTTGAATAGAGATTAACATGCAGCAGGTTACATTCTAGATAGGAATTGTTCGAAGTAAAAAGTTGAGAATGATAATCCTGAAGATAATCTCTTTATATTATGCATGCAAGGTATCATGTATCCATATCTACCTTGACTTTAAAAAGTACATTGTTTTGTTAGGCAATACATTTATGAAACATAGAATGTTTTAAGTTGGAAGGGACCATAAAGACCATATAATTCCAATCATCTGCAATGGGCAGCACACTTTGCACTGGGACATAACCAGGGATGGGGCAGCCACAGCTTCTCTGGGCAACCCATGCCAGGGCCTCACCACCCTCACAGTAAAGAATTTCTTCCTAAAATCTAATTTAAATCTACATCAAGTACTGGACTAAAGAGGGGAAGACTTAGCTCTAAAAAAAAAAAAAAAAACAAACAAAAAACCCAAGAAGATTAGATTAAGGTTAAAACAGCCCACAGAGCAAAGCGTAAAGAAACAGATCTTCACCGCAGCCCCCTGATTGCAGCATGCAACTATGGCTGTAGGGTACAGACAGATCTATTGTTCAACAAGCACACCAGCAATGTAAGAGGCTCATTTGCCATGGTACCACTTCTTACCAGATAGAAGACATGCAAACTCAAATCTATCATGGCAATAAATCTGTTGACTTCAACAGAGTTATCTCAACAATGAATTCAAAGCAATATACTTTGAGGGAGTGAAAGCAAACCAAGTAGGAGATGCACACAGGGCTCTTGAAAAATTATCTGGACCATACATAAAATCAGACATTAAAGGAATATGCACAGTATTGCAGGGGATTTATGGTAACTGGGGAAAAAGGTGTGTAATGAAGATCTAGTATGCAGCATATTATCAGAGTGTCAAATTGCTTGGCATGAGCTATGTGCTTTCTTCACTGGTGCTTATGCAGGTCCAGTTAAGCTGAAAAGGTGCTGTAGAAAAAGGTATAATGTACTGAAAAGAACTGAAAGAAAAATTAGCAAAAACAAGAAGAAAGAATAAAAAAAAAATATGGACTCTACATCCCAAAATTATTCCAGTTTTCCTTGTTCCACAGAGACTGATGTGTCTGCAGAAGTAAAGGCTGCACTGGTCTTTTTTGGTGGATGTAGAAATTGGTTGAAAAAAATAACAGAATTACATCCATGGCAGATGTGATTTGTTTTCTGCTTCACTCCTGCATTGACAGAGAAATAAAAACCTTCTAGTCCCAGTGTGTGATTTATATATTTGGTGCCTGTTATACAAGTGCTACTGCATATGCATGACACTGAGAGGAGTTGGTTAGACACCTCATCAAACTCAAGCTCATTTGTGTGAGCCCACCTCTAATATTGACATTTTCTGATGTCTTGGCTTACTATTCTCTGCTATGAGAATTCCAGTTTTTTAAGCAATCTGTTGTGCATAAAACTTCATAAGCAAAAATATAAAATTTGGGCTGAGTTATTCCTGGGATTTATCCCTAAAATTGAAGTTAGGGAGGCATGCTTATAGTCTTTTCTCTTTCTCTTGATATTTTGTCATTTTAAGTGGGGTTAATCTTCCCAAGCCTGGACAAGTCTGCATTGCTGATGTCTTTGCTTGGACATATTGCTAAGCTTCCTTAATCACCCACGGACAGAAGTCTGCATTTTTAAAAATATGATTCATTATTTCTAACAGACAACTGTAAAATAGATCAGAAGTGTCTGTCACTCTCTTATGGCCATAAAAGAAAGTTAAATAAAAGTATCTACAATGTTAATATCTGAAGGTAGATCAGATGAATCCTGGCTTTGATGGCTTTGTAAAGTGCTATTTCCCTCAACACAATTCATGACAGACATGCCTGGGATATATCTGGGCAGTAAAAGAGAGGACCAGGAATTTCCCAGGTGACACCTCCAGAAGTGATAACCAAGGGTCACAGTGCTGCAACAATCCAGGTTTTGTGTGGGCAGTGGAGAAAATCTAAAAAGAGCCTTGGGAAGCTTGAAATTCACAATGGACTGTTCAAAATAGGATAGATATTGCACAATGTCATCAAGATACAAATCAAGGTCAGTGAAAACTTCCCAACTAGAGACACATCTGAGCCATAACTCAACATTAAAACATCACCTGCTTCCAAACCTTAGTGAACTATTTAGATCTCAGTTCTGTGTCTGGCCCTTGAATATTTTGGGTCAAACCAGTAACCTTGATCTAGCTACCTCTGAAGTTTAGATCTAGATTCAAACTTTGGAAGTTTTGCCTGTCTAGACAGTTTTTCTCTCTCTAAGACATGTTGCACTCAAAAGTTTCCTGGAACAACCAAGAGCTGTGACCACTCCTAAAACACAGAGGTCATTTTTGGCAAATGATAATGGCAAAGTACAGAAAATATAAAAGGTGAAATTGCATTCCTTGGAAACAGAAGCAGCTCATGAATATTAGAACTGGCATTCAAATGGCTTTTTTTTTGTACTGCAGGTGATTTTTTCTGGCTCTCCCTAACCATGAAACAGTAGGGAGAGGTGAGACATGTCACATAGCAAAGAATTAACATCTTGCAGAGAGCTTTTTATAAAACATATGTACACACCCACGTCAGCAAACTCTGCAGGTTTGAGACTGAGTTATCAGTCACAAATAGACACATATACACACTTTGGAAGGCAAACAGCTTCCAGATTATCTTTTAAAGGTACCCACAAGTAATACAAAGTAGACATAGACACTTCATATAGTGATATTTTTACATAGTGTCCTCATGGATACTATAGGTTCAGGAAGACATTGCTCATGGAGGTGATGCTATACTGTATTCCAGGAAGTAGAAAGCAAGCCCTTTTAAAATACTGAAAGGAGAGATCAACATGGCAAGTTCCAGTGCAGAACTGGGCTGAGAGCAAACTGAAATGGCTAGATGTGTTTTCATCCCTTCCCTTGGGCTATTAAGCTGAATAGTCTACAAAGCAGAGAAAGTAATTCACAGTCCTTTACAGTACAATTTCTAGTGCCATGTAGTAACTGAGGATTTACTGCACTCTCCTGTGAAATTTCAACTGCCACAACAAAGCTTTATGTTGCAGATGATCAACACGCAAATATTTAGGAATAATAATAACAGTATAAAAGACATTTCACCCTCCCTTCCCCTTCCCACAGGGGACCAATCTGTCTTACAACTAGGGGTTGATCTGGCCCCATGCAAACCTTTACAAGGTGGGCTTTTTTAGTGTGTGGCAAGTTTTTTGAATAATGTTTTGCTTAAAGAAGGGGAAAATCCCACTTCCTGCAGCATATTGCAGGGACCAGCAAACATATCCCTTGATCCCTTGGACCAAATATATAATGATAATACTGTGCAGGTGCTCCAGAGCTGACTCAGCTGCTCCATGGTCACATTGTGCCTGTGAAATTCAATCCATCATTACGTTTAAAGCACCTGCTTGATTAATATTCAGTATTTAATGTCAACTCCGATAAATTAGGATTCAAAAGTGTTACACTGCAGGAACTGCAAACAGTCCTGCAGTAATGATGGCCTGGGTTAGTTTTGTGAGATCTGTTAATTCAAGGGGAAATTCATAATTCATATATATGATATTAAGTATGATATTAACTACCAACTGTGACCTCTTGGGGAAACAGTGGTACGTCACATTTAAAGGAACTAAGTGTTAGATTTCAAAATGGCTGTGATTATTTCTTCTCTTGTATAAATAGTACCTCTATCCCTTTGCCATCCATATTTGCAATAATGCTCTAATTGCTGTGTTACAAATATA
Source organism: Cettia cetti (assembly GCA_013401135.1). NCBI lineage: Eukaryota > Metazoa > Chordata > Aves > Passeriformes > Sylviidae > Cettia > Cettia cetti. Next base: position 62,204 of record VZUI01039715.1, read on the forward strand.
CAAGATATACTGGATTTGGGAAGTACTTTGGCTTAGATAGTTTTAAACATTTACTTCCCAAGTGCATAGGTTTCATCTTAACTAACTTGCTCAAGAAAATAAAAAAATTGCCATGGCATTTTCAATCTCTCTTGGTCTTATAACATTTTCTCATTTGAAATATTGTTTAGTTCTCTTCTGTGGACTATCTTTTTCAAACAAATCTGCCTTTTCCCCTAGTGTTTACTTAATGGTAACTCTTTTTTCACCACAGCTTTATTCCTACATATGACATATTAAACAATTCCCATTAGAGCTACAGTTTGAGACTCATGAACACTTAATGGCCAACAGACTCTTCCCTGGTGGAAAATGAGGATTCAAAGGAAACATTTGAGATTATTTCACTTTCATTATTTTTGTTTAAAAAAGTTTGCACCTTGAGGTGTCATGAATACCCCTTCTTGATCTTCTTTGCCTTGTCAGACTTGGCCAGCACAAGCAGCTGAGATCTTTGCTCTATTTTCCCTGCATCTCTGTGCAACGCTTTTTTAAAAAGAGAATATACTATTATATTTTTCTAAGCCTTTCAGACTGCTGTAACATGATCAGGATTCTCCTGAATCTCTATGCATTCGATCTCTTCTCGTTCCTTCCTTTTGGCCCGTTTCTTTTTCTTGTGGTGCTTTTTGGAAGGTGGGAAAAAGGTTAGAAAGACGGGCAAAATAACAAAACAGTGCAGAAGTGTGCAACTGCCGGCAAGCAGCAAGCATTTGAACAGTGTGAAGGTCAAGTTTGAAGGCACAAAGAGAAGGGGGACCAACCCGATAAGAAAGGAAGAAACGTTCTGCAAAATGGCTGTCCCGTGCTCTTGGAGGGAGTTCTTTATACACTGAGTTCGGGTGTGCTCAGTAGCTAATACAAATGTATAAAGCAGGGGTGCACAGTGATCTATGGCAAAATTCAAAGTGTAGATAAGGCACAGTATAGAAATGCAATCCATGTCTACATTCCATAAGGTCATCAAGCCAAGGACACCCAGCTCTATTGAGGTGACACTGAGAATTAACCAGAAATTTCCCAGAGGGTGGATAACCAGGAAAAAGGTCAGTATTAACACCAGCAGGATGCCAAAACCAGAAATCAGGACAGGCATAGTTACTGATAAACCATAGTGGTCCATGAAAACAAAAGTAGGGTTGAACACAATGAACTTGATGCTCTGTATAAGAGAAAGTGGCCTCAGCTTCTCCAGCAATTCCACTGCTTCCCTCTGTGTGTTTTCACTAGTCCTGGCCACAAGGTACAAACGAGAAGCAATTATGTTGTTCTCATCTCCGGCTTTGGAGAAAATTATATCATTTTTGAAGTGCTGGAACTCTGGCTTTTTTAAAAAGGAGCTCTGGAGGATGCTGATAAAGTCACTTTTGTTGGTTGCACTGATGTTACCCACTCGAAGGTATTGGTAATACTGTTCGATCCAGGACACGGTGTTGAACCCCTGGCTGAGTGTTTTTAGGTCTTCCTGCACAGTACCATTCCAGTACTCCAGAGGTTCGTAGATATAGAAGCCTATCACTGGGCTGTAGTTGCTGAAATACTTTTGCTGTATGAGGGCATAGGAGACACTTGGGGACTCACTGGCAAGAAGGTTGATGATGTTGGCTCCATCATTAATCTGTAAGCACCCCATAAAGGAGAAAGAGGCATAGATGAGATACAGTATCACCACAAATGGCTTGACGTAGATGTTGGTAATCCACTCATTGTAGTGCTCTCGCAGGAAATGCTGGATAAAGTGGTGCTGGTACGGGTTGGTCTCGTGGTGGGAAGTGTGCTGATGGCCATCGTTCATCATGGTCTGGAACCACACAGGTTTCCTGTCCAGGTATTCTGCTGAGGGGATTTTACAGCAGAAGATGCTGTGGTACCGGTTCTGCTCCAGCTGGCCAGCAAAGACCAGGCAGGAGCCAAAGAAAGAGAAGATGTAGAAGTAGTTCAACAGGATGGAGACACACATGTTCTGGCAGAAGACTTTTACAGCTTCAATGTTGGTGAAAGGGCTTGCCCCCATGCCAAAGGCTATGAAATACAAGGAGCTTGTCATCGTGTAGGAGACCATGACATCTGAGTAGGCATCTGCTACTCGGTCCTTGAATGGCAGATTCTCTCTGGTCCGACGCCATCCTGAAAGAAGTTCGAACACTCCTTTGGTTCCATGACCTGGAATGAGGAAACAAAGCTTATATGTGTGCATACACACAGGGGGTCCAAGCATCCCCCAGGTGTTTCATCCTCCAGCAGTAAAAAAATTTCATCAGCTATATTTTGTTATGTTTTTGTCACTGGTCAAAAAAATGGAAAACTCTTAAATATCTGTCTAAACTAAACACCACATTAACCTTAAGGTGCTTAAATTAACAGCCCTGATAAGACTCTCCATGCTCAGAAAAAAAATGAAGACACTAATTGATTTTAACGGACATTGAATTAGTTCCCAAATGGACTGCAAATACAGGAGAACGTGAAGTTTGGTTCAAGTCTGGGGTTCATTCTAAAAATTCCTTTTGTCATCCTACTACATCTTTCAAGGTTTAAGGCATTCAACTTGAAACACTTAAAATAACAAGTAACATTTTTTTCAAAAGAGTATAAATTAAAGGGTTTATTTGAGAAATGAGTGGTTGTGACCAAGAATGGGACACCTGGGCTCTTCTTACATGATAAAGGAAAAATTATGCTGTAAGTACAAAAAACTGGCATAATTTGTATCATGATTCTCTGCCGACTGAGTGAAATTGGAACTTTCAATGACAGCACACAAGTTTGCACACTATGAAAATTAACATGCTGGAGAGCAGAATATAGACTAAGCCATTGGTCCACATTAATTGTCTAGAAAATATGTGGGTTTATTTTGTATGACTATATCTGTGTCTCTTTCTGCTGTCCAGAGCTTCTCCTGGTGACAAGGAGCTCTTTTAGCTCATGTGAGAGGACATTCAGAAAAGTCAGATGTGGCCAGTGTTCCATGACAGGTTCTGATTTTGTATTCCATTCCTGAGTGTTTTAGGGGTATGATATTTTAATAAACTAAAGTGTAATACAGATTTACTTTCATTTTACTTGTCACAGTCACAGTCTAGAAAGTCTACAGCTATTAAATTTTGTGACAGAATGTAAAGTAGAAGCTGATTTTAATGGAAGACAAATAAACGAATAACAAAAATTATGCATCATGTATATGTACTCATATTATGTGCATTTTGAAAAGAATATATGCATATATATACATTCTTTTTTTACCATTAGAGAATTTTAACTTGGGGGAAAATTAAAAAGCTAACATTTAAAAAGAAATTTTAAAAAAGCTATTATTTAAAAAACCATTGGTTTGGCTTTCAAATAATTATTAAAACAATTAAAACAACTAAAACCACAAATTTGAATTTGGATTAGAAAGTGTTAAGTTCTCTGCACTTTGGATCTAGCCCTGAGAAAATTCTGGCCAATGTAAACAGACACACCACTGAGCAGAAAAAGAAGTAGGAGCAGATTGCAGATGTTTCTGCCTGTTTGTGGGCCTTCACTCTCTGTAGTAGAAGAATTGCATGAACCAAAGCAGGCACAAAGCAAATTTTCTCAGAACAAACCCAGAAATATGACAACAGGAGATTTGCAAATAAACAAGTGTGTGCAACAAAAGGTCTGTTGAGTTTGTCTTTAGATTTGTTTGGATTCGTACAGCTGCTTATGTTGCCCAAAGCAGACTCCTGACAGCTTTTCTAGACAGGGAAAATTACAGCATAAACTGGCAGGTTCCGTGAATGTTACCTGCTCTACTGCAGACCCATATCCCCAGTGAAAGATAAACATGCAGTAGTACAGAAGTCTTGCAGTTAGCAAAAAGCCTGTGTGGAAATGCTGCACTCTTGTGAACCAACATCTCAGTTCAGGAGGAACCTTGAATTCCCTGATAAGTTTAGGGTGAGTTGTTCAAATTCTCATGGCACAGCTGTCTTGCACACTGTCATTTTTGGGCCACCAAGCAGAAAGAATTGTCTCCTTCAGCTGAGTAAATCTGCAGAATCAAGTGACTTGAATGCAATTTTTATACATTTAGAACAACTGTTTAAGTCTCCTGCAGAGTGTGGACCAGGCTGGCTGGTCACCACTTCAAGGACCCGTGTCCTAACATGGCTTAATTTCATGGTACAGACATCACAAAGCCATTTAGGTTGGAAGGACTTTTAAGATCGTCAAGTCCAACCATTAACTGCCAAGCCCACCACTAAACCATGGCCCTCAGTGCCACATCTGCACATCTCTTAAATGTCCTCTGGGGTGATGATCCATCACTTCCCTGGGCAGCCTGTTCCAATGATTGACAACCCATTCTGTGAAGAAAATTTTCCTAACATCCAATCTAAACCTTCACTAGAGCAACTTGAGGCAATTTCCTCTGGTCCTATTGCTTGTTCCCTGTGAGCACAGCCAAACCCCACCTGGCTGTCCCCTCCTGTCAGGGAGTTGCGCAGAGCCAGAAGGTTCCCCCCAAGCCTCCTCTTCCCCAGGCTGAGCCCCCCCAGCTCCCTCAGCAGCTCCTCCTCAGACTTGTGCTCCAGACCCTTCCCCAGCTCTGTTCCCTACTCTGGAAGTGTTCCAGCACTGGAATGGGTGAAGCAATGCTCTACCATCTCTGTCAACAATTAAAAGCAATATGGACACTTCTCTCCTTATTCCAAAATCTCACTTACCTGCCTTCTTGTGATTTCATGTCCACAGTTGTACCTTTGCCATGTTTATATTGTTATTAATTTAAAACTGTTAATATATGACTTTCTCAGTGGTGAGTACCTGGGTGCATTTAACCTTGGGGTAGCTACACAATAATTAATAGAGAGGGGCTTTATTGTCAAATATTCGTGTGAAGAACTATGCAAGAGAATGCACTAATGAGTGTGTCCAAATTTGTGATAATGTTCAAAATTAAAATACTCTAATTAAACTCAAGGGTTCTTTGCAAATGGAACAAATACTATCCTAAGGAGAATATGAAATTTGTAGCTTCTTTGAGTATCAAACTTGGCACTGATTTTCCTATGACTGTTATTATATAAAGTAAAATTTCCACTTATTCCCCTTTTACAAGTAACTTCAGTTCTATCCAACAAACACAGGTATTGGGGAATACAGTGCAGTAATTCCCTTGTTGACACAAGAAGAAATCTTTGCCTGACTGGTTTTCCCATGTCATTACTGTGATACCAAGTTTTCCAGTCAGCCTCTGTTGCTCTCCCAAGATAAGCAGGTCTATTCCCTTCTCCCGAGAAGGATAAAAATCCATTTTTCCTGAATATTTTCTGACAGTTCTCAAGATTCAGACAACTTAGTCACTCTATAAAATTCTGTTCCTTCAGCCTCATTCCGAATGCCACAACAGCATTGACAGTGGAGTTAAGTTCACTGAGCAGTTCCAGAAAGGGCAGAGGGTCTCTGGCTCTTGGTCAAAACTGCCAAGTTTCTCTGGTACTAACATGACATGAATGAAGTACAGCAATTTTTATTTGCTGGACAGGAAATGGCCTATGACTACTTTAAGGGAAAGGAGACAAGAATTTTTTATTCCATTATTTGTGAGGGTAGAAGAGCAAGTAAGGTAGGCTGCAGTGAAGATGGAAATAAATTATACATTTTCTGCCTCAAATTAAAAAAAAAAAAATAATTATGAGCAGATATTTAAAATAGGTTGGAAGAGGATAGGGAATAGAAACAAAAAGAGTGGAATGAGAGATTAAAGACCACTTGATTGAGTTAAATTCAATCAACATGGAGAAATGAATCAATTAAAAGTTAAGCCACAGCAATCTCTGAACAATTAGAAATCATCTCAGAGGATAAATGTAGATGTTATGGTCCAAGAAGAATGGAAAGAAGCAGCAAAGTATCTATCTTCAAAAAGAAGGACTGGAGCACTGCATTGAAATGGGGCATGATTTATTGAATCATAGAAAGTTTTGGTTTGGAAGGGACCTTTAAAACCTAGTTCTAGACCTCTGCTGAGGATGACATTTAAAAAATGGAAAAATAGGCTGAATGCCCTGGAGAATAAAACTGGCAAACAATAGCCTGTTATTAGTACAAGAAAATCAAAGAGAAACTTAGTGAGCTGGATTTTTTCCCCTTGTAGACGGGAATGCCAGTGAGAACTCAACATTCAACATAAAAAAAGATATAATAAGGACAACAATCAAGTTGTTCTCTTTTCTGCTAGGAGAAGCCATTGGTTTCTTTTGGAAAAATATCTCCAAAAAACATTAAATTGGGTATCAGAAAAAACAAAACTTGCTTTCTTTTCTTGAGCTTCATTAAACTCTGGAACACACAGTCTAAGGAGGCGATAAAGTCTTCTTCATTGCAAGTGTAAAGGTTAGATTAATAAAGGTTAATGTAGGTGCTGGGTACATCCTGTCAGTGCTGGGAGACAGATTCTGTTCACATTCCTGAGGTCTCTTACTTTTGTGCCATCATACCTTACTCTGTCTTGAGATGCTCAAGATTTTTTTAAGCATTAAAAACAATTGGTCTTCAGTGTTTTCTTGACCAAAGCATGCACATTGAGCCTTTAGCTGTCGCTTCTGCCACAAACCGTCAGCTTTTTGGATAGGAGTTTGAGCTGCATTTATCACTCCTCATAATAGCCACTGATACCCCAGTCTGAAGCCATCAGGCTCTGCTGGAAGGAGAGCTGCTGGCTGCTGCCAGCTTTTATAAACTTTCTAGGAAGGAACATCAGGATGACTCTACACTTTTTTTTGCACCAAGACATAAAGAAGATTATTTGCTGCACTAGGTGACAGAAGTCAGTGTAGTGATAACCTTGGTGCCTACATTATATTTCAAACAAACAAAAAAAAGTCTTAGAAGTGCCATAGCACAGATTACTCAGCATTTCTGCTCTGAGAAATCCAAGTATTGTGCTCAGTTTTCATTAACAGGCACACATGTAACTTGTAAAGCATACAAAGGATGAGGAGGCAGCTTTCTTTCAAATCATAGCGGTGACAGGAAGCATATTTTTACAGTATAATTCTTTTCTGTGAGTCTAAAAGAAATGAAGTTTACATTATTTTATCTAGCGGGAAAACTTTTTTTTTTTCCTCCCCTTGGGAATAGATAGTTCATGTCCTAGAAAAACTTGTCTAGTTTTATCTAATAAATGCCCCATAATAGCAGGGGTTATGATCATTAGGAGCATATTGAAGCACAGAATCATGGAATCATAGAACAGCTTGGGTTGAAGGGGACATTAAAGACCATTGAATTCCAGCTCTATGCCATGGACAGGGACAGACCAGGTTACACTAGACCAGGTTGCTGGCTCTTTGGGTTCTCTTATTCAGGTTTACTGATTTGAGAATGAACCCCATTTTGGAGAGTTTAGGTTCATATCATCACTTTTTTTTTTTTTTACAGAGAAAAAACTTTGCATCTCAACACACTGCAGTGTAGGATGCATTTGTTGTTCTGCTAAATCACTAATATTAGTATCATTAATATTGGTATCTCCACTTACATTTAAAAACTGAAGCACAGAGATTAAGCAAATTAATCACAGTCACCAAGGACTCTATTGCATCTCAGGGAGGGAAGAAGCAATAGAAAAAATTATTAAACCACTTCTTTATGAAGAGTCAGTAAATCCTTAGGGGTTTTGATGTAGAAAACAAAGAAAATTTGCAGCTTGGTCATATATTAGGTAGCAGTAGGGAATGTGTACCTTAATCTAGATCCCATTCCATAAAGGTAAATCTCAGCAGAATGCATCCAGCTAAGAAGTGGACCCTAACCACAACACTGATAAAGTAATTCCCAGCTTGATTAAGGAGAAGGAAAAGATAGAGAACATTTGTTTGAACTAATCTAAAATGTAGGTAGGAAAAAAATGTTTAATTTTACATCTCTCTAGGTACTTTTGAAGTGATTGTAATTGAATTGTTCACATAGTTGGGTTGTTGACCATTTCTTCTTAGTTTTGCCTTGGGTTTTGTGCTGCTTTAGTGGTAACTGCGAGGGTCTGATGAGGCAGCTGAGGAACTAAACCACTCACACTGTGTTACTGGTTTACCCTTTCTCCAGAATCTCAGTGCTACAGGTGAAGTCAGACCTCATCCTGCCAGTGAAATGCCTGGGATAGTTCAGACTTGGGGGATAGATGGTCTAACTGTGGCAGTGATGCACTGATAAGTAGCATTGTCCAAAGGGAGGAGTGTCCTTAAGCCATAGGAATTTTCAGTGGTATCACAGTATTTACATCTTCTGAATGTCACAGAGCTTACAGCAATTACAGCAAGGAATTAAGTCCAGTCAAATCTCCTGCTGAAGCTCCTGTAGAAATTTTGTTTTCACTAAACTTATACTTTATTTCATTCGGTACATGACATTTGATGATATATAAAAACATCTAAACAGAGAAAGTAAATCCTTTCTAGGTCCATTCTCCTGTGAGGTGACTACATGCACAATTTCTTCTCTAATCAGATTATGTAGAAATGCTGACAGAGGGGTTTTACATCCTGCTGTGCCTTTCTGTCTTGAAAAGTTTCAGGGTAGAAATCTTCTTTTAAGTAATGGAGCTCTATCATAATAAATTGTCTATTTTTAAAAAAGAATATTTAACCAAGTGCAATGAAACCTTAGCCAGCTGAGTGACAGGACCTCAGGGAAATCTCAGTGCTGCACAAGAGATTTCATTATTGCTAGATTTTAGCACTTCTGATAAACACAGAAAATGCACTTAAATCCATCACAAATATCATCAACAAAGTCAGTTATATATAATAGATATTTTGATTTCCTTAAAAATATTTCTGCTAGACTGGCCTCTTTGCCATAGGCCTGAACATGTCAGTACTTCCAGCTTCCAAATTTTGGTGTATCCCCATTATAATATGAACCTCATTTAAAAAGCAGCAGTGCATCATGGGGTACTCTTGTTAAATATACAGACTATTCCTTCATGTGTACTCTGAGTAACTGCATTTATTTCTGCTTGCATGAACACTTCTGAAAGCCTTTTTAAATAATTCTGGGAATTTCCAATGAGACCAAAACATAAAAGCGTTGGGCTCCTCACAGGCATTTCAGAGGAGCCTGGCAGACAGCAACCCCATGATTGTTTGAGGCTGAGGAGCAGTGAGGAGAGAGGCAAACATTTGATTCTGTCTGGAGTTGGCTGTATAACTGCATTTCAGAAAAGCTCTGTATCAGCCTACACTGCTCCCATGTAAACCTGCCAATTTCTCAACCACAGCCACAGCTGTAGACACCTGTACAAATAGGAAAATGGTGTAAGGATGTTAACACTCAAAGCTCCCTTGCCTTCCAATCTCCTAAGAAACACCAATCTATAAATTAGGTTAATACCAATCTGTTGGAAACACAGATTAAAAGAGTGGTTCATGCTCATTTAGTCTCCTTTCTGATATGTTCCCTCTTCAGATAATTTGTCCCACAGACCTTGACAGCCCCCTCATTCTACCCTTTCCACTCCACCTCAAAATAAATGTCCCAGACTACACACAGAAGCCCAAACACAAACAAGCAACTATGGCAACTGAGCTAAATCACATGGAGATCATTTACTTACACATCACATCCCTTTGGCACATCCTTGATCTTTCATCAGTTTCTGTCTCTCATTTTGCAGGCTCTCAAGGCAAACACTGCTATCCTTGTTTACACAGGGACCACCATAGTGGGACCTTGATCTTGATTTAAATTAAAAATAATTAATGCTAACAAGAATTTGGCATCTCTGATTTTGAATCTTATCCAATTTTGGATCTTTCATATTGAAAAGACCTTTCCAGAGCTTCTCCATAAGCATCCCTGGGTAGAAGCCCAGAATGAGCCCTGGAGATGAGCCAAAGACCTGCTAGTCCAGACACAAACATGTTTCTAACTGAACTGTAATGACACCTCTTTGTATTCAAAGTTCACTTGCTACAGTTCATTTTAAGGTCAAATTTTACAATTTTTCATGCCTAGAAAGTCTTCTTCCTGTTCTAAGGAACAGAAATATTAAATAGCAACCCCCTGCATTGAAATAGAGCTGAACATGGAGAATGTTTTAATGGATGTGATTAATAACCAGACTGCATACCTCATTAAGGGAGATTTACGTTTGAGCTAATGTATATGGCTTGCAAATTGTGCATAAAGTTGGAATCCTGCTTAGTTTTCTGCTGTGCTTAGCAATGAATTAAAATGCTTTTTGCTGTTTCTCATTTAAGCCTTTAAATGAACAATGTAAGCAAGAACTGCATATATGGAAACTGCTATTGACTGATGAGAGTTTAAGTGACATATAGAAGAAAAGATAATGAATTTAGATCAAGTCTTTAATTAATTTATTATATAAGCATTCATGCTATAAGCATAGGATGGATTTGTGACACTGATCAGAACACTTCACCACCTGGCTTTGAAAATCCAGTAACATTTGAAAGAATAAGGTACTAGTAAAACTCAAGGAAGCAAAATGTTTCAATCAGATGTAGATTCTGGCATCCAGAATAAAATATCCAGAATAAAAATAATCTGTAGTTGAATCATTATAGAACAATACATTTTGGTGATTTGCAGCTTTCTGGCAAAGATGGAGCAATAATGAATTCTTCAAAGAAAAGTAATAAATGTTAAATAGTTAGGGAAGTAAATAGGTGTGAAAGAATACATGTCCAAAAAATGACCAGTGCATCTGTACATTTGAGAGAATGAAGAGAGTGTCTGAAGGGAGTGGGACAAATTTCTGTAGTTTTATGCATGAAGTAGGTGTAAAATGTTATCAGTGGTGGGACCCAAATGTGAAAGGAAAAATTTTTTACCTTTCAGTGACAAGATATCTTTTTCTGCATAATCTGAAGTTTCTGAAGTCTAAGATTCCAGACACAACAAGCTATAAGCAGAAAAAGTTCATTTGCCACTTTTCCCAGTGAAATTATTCATTGTAACGACAAACTTCCCCTTTCTGGAACAGATGGAAAATCACCTGGGAAAAGCTTTGTGGGGATTAATCTCCCTTTGAAAGGGATACAGTCACTCTGATCATGAATTTTTTTCATACACCTCCAAAGTCTAATGGGGCACCATCTTTTCACTGTGACTGCAGAGCTGGTGCTGGAATTGGTTTGAAACACCAAAGACAGAGAGTGCTGCATCCTGGCTGAAGTAGCTCATTTTCAGTTGCTACCCCAGGGACAAGTCCCAGCTGAGTAAAGCAGGGCTAGCCTCTACCTTGATAGTTATCAGGTCAAATCCTGTCAAATTCCTACACTAATAATTCCTATTTGGAAATTACTCCTGCTGGTGACACTGTGGTGCAGAGCACAACACCTCTGCTCCTCCCTGGCCACTGAGATTTCCACCTAGACTGCTTATCTTGATGTAGCAGCACACCTTTACTGCAATGAAGAGAGAGCTTCAGAGCAAAGGGAATGAACCCATCTGCTGACAGGGTGATATTTTTAACAGTGTTGCTAGTGCAGGATTTGCTGACATTTGTTTACTTCAGAAAAGGGATGGGAAGGCAGAGCAGGAGGCGACATTGGCCTTTTGCTTCTGTTTGCTGGAAGTGAAGGAAATACAGGGACTGACTCAGCTATTTGAAAAATAGCTATTAAATCTCCCTTTCCCTCCACAAAAACCCCATTCCTGCACTGCACAGAAATGTGGAGGAAGGCTGTTCCACTGCCCTTGCCAAGCCTGGGACAGCATTGGGATCACTGCAGCACCAGGGCTGTCCCAGCAGTGGGGCTGCTCAGACTGGGAAGCATCCTCTCCTCCTCACATCCTCACATCCTCGCATCCTCACATCCTCACATCCTCACACCCTCACATCTGGCTGCTTCTGATCAGAGAGCTGCCAAGCAGCTGATGCAGCACCGTGGCTGCTGCCCTGCTCTGTGAAACAAACTGAGCTGCTCACACAGCAACACTCCAGGGGAGCAGCAGCCCTCTCCCATATTGCCAGTGTGCCCCTATAAATTTAGCCAGGTTGCCAATATAGGATGTGTAAATTACTTATATACTATTTATCAGACAGCAATGACAGAATGCTGTAGATGCAGGAATTCATTCAGAAAAGCTCTAAATGGCTATAAAGGTGCTCAGCATGCCTCTTCACAGCCAAAAACCTTTCCTTGGACCTAAGGGTTTCCTCTCATTAGACAAGGGGTTAAAAGCAAAATGAACCAAAGAGAGACGAAATGACTTGTCTGATGACTGGAATAAAATCATTCTCCTTAAATTTCTTCATGCAGTTTTATTGAGAAATGAAAACTGCAAAACATATTGATGCTCTGCCTGCTGCTCCACAGCTTGCAGCTACACTTGTATCAAATTGGTTCAAAACCCTGTAACACTAATATGGACAGTTCAGCAAGTTAAAAGAACTAGCACGCATTCATGGAGGAAAATTGCATGGAAAGGGTCATTATGGTCAGATATAAGATATTTGGACGCACAAGTCAATGAGCCAAGAAGCAGCAGGAGCCTGGGGGAGTGTTTTGGGAGAGTCTGACTTGACGCTTGACCTGTTGAAATCCCTATTTTTAAAGCACTTGCCATTGGTTGCTATCAGAAATAGGATGCTGAACTAGATAAACCCTTTGGCCTGAGTCAGTCTAAATGCTTTTATGTTCCTCTGTATTCATGGGGCTGACTGCATTAAAATTCAAATGCATGAGAATCATGAAATAAAGTTGAGCAGCTCTTCAGGCCCTTAAATCTGGTTATTAGTTTTTACTTTACTAATTTTAGTATTGTAGCAATACCATTTAGCAACCTAGCTTTGAATTGATACGAATACTCACCACTTTCACTGCCTGGTCCCATTTAACCCTTGCCACCTGTGCACAGCAGTGATTAAAAATTGATTATTTTGCTGTGGGATGCTATAGCAGTGCATGCATTGATTCCCTCATGCACTATATATATGAATGAATATCATGGCCTCTGTGAGAGTGTTGTGGGTATTACACCAATTTTATGGCAGGGAAATTGAGGCAAAAAGAAATCTAGTTTTAATCTATCTAGCTTTAAACTTTCTAGTTTTGAACTATCAGAAGTATCCACCAGCAAGCCCATGGCATTGACCAGACTTACTGCTTTTATGTAGCACAGGATTTTTATTGCTATTTATATGCTCAAAACTTGGTATCAATCAATCAATCAATCAATCAATCAATCAATCAATCAATCAGTGTATATGTCTTTGGATATTCATACCTTGGGTGTTGGACCAAGATACAGAAGAAATAAACCATACAAACTCATAGACATTTATTAAAATATGTAGCTTTCCCAGTTTTTAAGGTAGCACATGACTTCTGTGTTTCCTATGAGCCCTTGACTCCTTCCCATGTTGTTTTTCAGCCTTTCCAAAAGTCAGGGCTGTCACCAACAAAGGACTCCTACCCTACACAGCTCTGATTCACTCCCCAAGTCACTGACAGAGAACTCCATGATGAGATGGAATAAGACCAAAAAGCTCTTTCTCAGTTTTGTAGGGCATGGCCTCACCTTCAAGCTGCTCCTCATAAACTCTGCTGAAATGATTGTAAATAAAGCACAAGAGGAGCTTTCGTTTCATGGCAAAACTCCCACAGCCATCTGATATGCCCAGTGTTGCCATCAAAAACATGAGTGGGTTGGCCTGTGCAGGACTTAAAAAAAGCCTCTTCCAGTCAGCAGCATTTAGCAGCTCATTAATGAATCTGAAACCTGACCTTTAGCAGTCCATCTCAGGGGGAGGATCATTAAACTTTTCACTTAATTATTATTCTGGCTAAACTCAGCCTGAAAATTTAAGGCTAAACTATAGCCCTGTAACAAGATATGACACACCCTTCTGTTTGGGGAGAGTTGATTTTGCTTGGAATACTAGGAACAGTGAGTCAGCTGGATGTCCTCCATTTTCCCATTATTATTTTGAATATCCATATTTTCAAATGGGAAAAATTTTGAACATGGAAACAGTTTGAACATGTGTTCTCCTAGCATATCAAGGAGTCTGGAGAAGTAGTGCTTTCTCTGATGAATCTTTTGTTGTACATACATCCCTATGGAGGCGATTTGAGATTCTTAATCTGCATCCATTCTAATGAATTAATTATTTCTAGGGTTAATTTTCTGTCACAGAGGCCAGCTGGTGCAATCTAAGCATGTAAACTATGGTATGTTACTCCTTTAGCCTTTAGAACAGAGTGACCATGCAGAAACCTTAATTTGCACCCGGGAATTATTTGGGAAAGTGCCATGGACAGAGTAAAAGCATGCCAGGGAGCACTCAAAAAATTTAATATTGCATAGAAAGTCACAGTCCTGGCTCTGTTCTGTTTTCCAGTAAAGGCTGTGGCCGAAAGGATGATGCTGTTCTGCCACTGCAAGTACAAAAAATCACGTTAATGCTGAATTTATCAGTTCTGTTGAGGTACCATATTTATATCTATAAACTTGGGGTGGGGTCTATAAACTTAATCCCTTTGTGGTCATGACAGGAAGCACAGTGATCACATTTTTATAGCAATGGCTTCACTGGTTGAAAGCACCTTCAGCTGTGGGAGGGCCAGGCATTGGTTTGCTTTATAGGGTGACTGAAACAACAGTGTGTCCCTATTGCTTTCGGACCAAACCCTCTGCTGTTTTGAGCCCATCACTCCCACTTGTCCTTACTGTGTGCATTCATTAATTTTTCTGACCATTAAAACCAGCATGGTAACAGGAACTGGGAAAATGATCTCTGCCCCTCTTTCCATCTGATACACTGCTCCAGCTATCCTTCCTCCTTAAAAAGTCTGATTACTAGTAATAAGAAGCCCAACACTGTGAAAGAAAAAGGGGGAATGAGGAAACTGCTGGATCAAACTACTTCAAACCCTAAGTTTTTAGTGCTTTTGATGCACTTTAAAATGTTGCATTGTCAGTCTTTGCAATGGGGGTAAGGCAGAGATAACCCAAACCAAGACCACAGATACCATTTAATAGCTTGGTACATGTAACTGAGAGATGTAAAAAGGTTTTGCTTGTGGAAGCTCAGAAGAAAGAAAATTATAATCTACGCCAGGAGCAAGGTGCTGACTGTTCCCAATGAATCACTGATCTTCTGGAATGCTTAATTTTATTACTTTTATGTCAGCAAAGCTTTGTGAGAAGCACTTCACAATGTGCTCTCAGTACCCTGAATTTACTCAGAAAGGCAAATAACAATAAATATAAAATGAACGGTATTTGTAAATCACTGCAATTTAAGTGTGGGACAGAATGCAAAGTTATGCTTTGTTTTAGAAAGAGATTTTAAGATTGCTTGCCTTCTACAGGAACCTATATATCAGTTTATTTTAGTTGATTGCTTCTGAGAATGTTGCCCATTCATCCCAGCAATGACATAGCAAATTGCTCTTTCCCTTCAGTTTTAAAAAACTAAAAATGATTTTAGATATTGTCATGAGTTATCATTATAAGACTGAGCCAGAAATTTGTACTGTTTCAGTCTATATCTCTCAAGCTGATAAATGGTTGTATAATGGTGTTTTCATTCATAAGGCTCCAA
This sequence comes from Cettia cetti, assembly GCA_013401135.1. Classification (NCBI taxonomy): domain Eukaryota; kingdom Metazoa; phylum Chordata; class Aves; order Passeriformes; family Sylviidae; genus Cettia; species Cettia cetti. Next base: position 77,796 of record VZUI01039715.1, read on the forward strand.
CTGCACAGTACAAGCTTAAAAGATTGCTAAATACACACCAGAACACTGGCAAAATATAAAAATGTTTCAGCAAGGAATATTAAAATTCTTTTTCTTACCACAGTTTCATCTGTGGTCGGTAAAATATCCCATGCAGAAAGTGGAAGGTGCCCCTGCCCATGGCAGGGGGTTGGAACTAGGTGATCTTTAAGGTCTATTCCAACCCAAACCATTCTATGTTTCTATGATTTTGAAATGTATTTTTTCATGAAAACAGAAAATGTTCCCATAAAAAATTGCTACACAGTCTGCATGTTTGTAATCTCATTTTAGATTCAACATTGCTATTACATATAAAATGCTAATGATAAGTATGTTTTCATTTTAAATGTGAAGATGAAAGTTTCACATAGCCATGGACATGGAGTTCTGCTGTTTTAGCACCAGATCACTGCAGTCCTGTGCTGTTTTCCCAGGCAGAAATGTTGCTGTGTACCTCAGCCTTCTCCTGGCCTGGTGTTACCAGTTTGCCAGTATTTTTTATCAAGGGGTTATGCTTTCCTTGACCTTCTTTTACTGGCCAACATGTCTGTGGAAGCCCTTCCTGCTAGTCTTCATGCCCCTAGCCAGGTGTCAGCTCCAGGTGTCTCTTGGTCTTCACTCACCCCATCCTTACACAACTGAGTGTGTCCTATTATCTTTCCAGGATACTTCTCCCTGCTTCCACTGCCTGTACATTTTCTTCTTGCCTTTTAGTTTGACCCTACTCAGCCATGCTGGTCTCTTGGCAAACCCCGTTTCCTGATTTCTTGCTCCTGGGGTTTGCCAGGTCTTGTGCTCTGTGGAAGATATCTTTAAAGATCCTCTAGCTCTATTCTGCTCACTAAGGACAGTTTACTGTGGGGTTGTATGGACTAGTTCCTCAAAGAGTTGGAAGTTTATTGTCCTAAACTTCAGGGGCTTATCTCAACTCTTCACATGACCCACATCTCCTCCATCTCTGCTTCCTCCCCTGTCTCCTCTGAACAGCCTTTGCCATTGAAAACCTTCTCAGGTCATGAGATTCATCCCACCAAGTTTCAGGAATGGCTTCTAGGTCACAGCTTTCTGACAGCATGGTGGCTTCCAATTTCTCCATTTTGTTACTTATGCTGGGTGTAGAGGCACTTCAGATGGGCTTCCTAAAGGAACACACCTTAATTCCTTGGAGAAATTCCCCTGATGGTTCTCCTTTGGCTTCTGTTGCCTCAGGGGACTCTGGCTTGTTTCTGTAAGATCTCAGATTTCCTGTAAGTTGTCTCCAGTGTACTCAGCTTATCTCAGAGCAGCAAGCTGAGGGTCCTGGACAGCACTGAATCCCTCTAACCCTGGTGTACCATCCCACAGCTTGTCATGTTCAGGGCAGATATTATTCCCTTTGCCCTTCAAATCTCTTGTCTCTGTGGAAATCTACAGATGTCCATCTCCTTACATTGACCCAGAGGAAGCTCAAGGAGACAGAGCTTCAGATGTCAACAACTCAGTTATGCCAGGTGGGCTCAATCCAGGTGCATGTAAATCAGGACCACAATTATCTCTGAGGAATTGGCTCCTTTGTTGAGGTAAGGATTTGTACTGGATCCAAGGAAGTGGCTGGCAAAGCTGAATTTCCACATCATGAAGTGATCAAGCAGATGCTCACATTTTGGCTCGGTGTGTTGGGATTGTCTCCATGGAGTATTCTGAGACAATATGTGCCCATATAGATGGAAAGATGTTGTGGAATTATTACTGTTACGAGGTTTGCCTTCTGCATGCCAACAACAGCTACAAGAGATGCCCTTGCACAGTAAAGAGAGCAATATCTGATTAGCAGGGAATAAAACTGTGGCATCAGCAGATCATACAAATGTTATGGCTACAAACTGCCAAGAAGCCTGCTGTCAATTAATTTTCTCACAAACAATTCTGCAGAAAATTCTTCTTTGCCTTTGTCACTAAGAGAACAATGATGATGGCAGATTTCATTACTTCTGGAACAGCAGACTGGGAGGTGGAGTATCTAGGCAGACTTGTCAGCAGCCCATATGAAGGTAGGATGGGTTCATATATCTCCTCTTTGTCTGTTTTCTGAGCTCTTGGGTACGAACTAAGTAGAACAAGACCCCAAATGCTCATTCTCCTATATTGACCTTTTTTTCTCCTTTTTTTCTTTTAGCACAGGTGGTCGACAGATCTTTCTTGATTTCTTTTTGCAGATTTGCTTGTTCAGATGTAATTTTCTTCTTCTCCAAGATCCAATCCCTAGTTGAAGGATGCCCCCTGGAACTTGGTGACTTCCCCTGATTCTTGCAGCTTGTAAGAAAACCCAATCCAGCCCTGCTGTGAATGATCTCACTTCTTCTGTGACCCCTATTTGTCTCCAAGAGCAAAATAATCAATGCTGGTCAGTTAGCCCAGAGCTTGCCTTAAACAGAACTTCTGATGGAAATCACAAGTTTTCATCCAAAAAAAGGAGGGACTTGAAGCAGAATTTCTTAGAGAGCAGGGGCATGATCTGCTCCTGAATTAGGTTGGACAACCCAGCCTGAGTTAGTGGGCCTGAGGCTTTTTAGTTAGGCCCAGGGACAGGCCTGAGTGAAGGTGCAGTTAGAAATAATGTTAAGGTACACAGGGAAGATAGTAAGTTAATTAGGAGGTAATTGGGATAGCTGTTAGTCTGGACACTTTTGCCACCTTAAGTGTGAGAAGTAAAAAATGTTTAGTTACATTTTTGTATGCTGCAGGCCAATGGGGAAAATGCTTGCTTTGTAAACAATATTAAACTGTATAAAAGCTGCCATTTTGAGAATAATAAAGGAGAACGTGTGTAGCCACACTGGTGAGAGTACGTTACTCGGCTTGTCTCCTCAAAAATACTTGGGGTACTTCCCATTTCAGGGACTTTAAGCACTTGGACCACAAGAACGAAGAATCTAAACTATAAAAAAATGAGAGTATAGAAGATACTTAAGGGTCCTGTTCAGTCTATTCTCTCAGGTTTCTTAGCCAGGGTACTTGTTCACATACTCACACCACAAACACCATCCCTTGAAAAAGGACTTTGGAGAGACTCTAACTGCACTGGCACAATTTGACTCGAATATTGTCTCAAAGAAGCAGGTAATCAAATTGATATAATTGCAAACCTTTTTATTGTGGTTAAATGTCTCAGTTTTTGGCACTGCTCTTCATGCCACCTTCCCACCTACCTCTCTTTTTATATTAAACTGAAAGAATTTCTTTAGCTTTGTTGGAAAGTATTCAGCATTGAAAAGACTGTCTTAGTCTTATTTGAGAGTAGATAACAGAACAATGAGGAATCTTAGTGGGACTTTCTTTTATCATTCTTTCAGTACTGAATTGTTGCCATTACATCTCACTCAAGTATAACAGAATTTTTAGGTTGGGAAAGACGTCTCAGATGGTCCAACCATTAGATCAGCACTGCAACATCAAGCACTAAACAGTCTCTAACATTGCATCCACACACTTTTGCTTTTGGGGAATGTGACCCCATATTTTCCCTTGGCAGCCTGTTTCAGTGCCTGATAATCCTTTCAGTGAAGAATTTGTTCCTAATATCCAATCTAAACTTTCGGTGGTGAAACTTGAAGCTGTTTTCCCTTGCCTTATTTCTGACCCCCATGGGGCTGTCCCCTTCTGTCAGGGAGTTGTGCAGAGCCAGAAGGTTCCCCCCAAGCCTCCTTTTCCCCAGGCTGAGCCCCCCCCAGCTCCCTCAGCTGCTCCTCACCAGACCTGTGCTCCAGACCCTTCCCCAGCTCTGTTCCCTTCTCTGGACACACTCCAGCCCCTCAATGTCTTTCTTGTGGTGAGGAGCCCAAAACTGAACCCAGGATTCAAGGTGTGGCCTTACCAGTGCCCATCACAGGGGACAGTCACTGCCCTGGTCATGCTGGCCATGTTATTGCTGGTATAAGTTTCTGTCTTGCACTGTAAAGTTTGGTTTTGGCTTGCAATAAATTTACTGAGTCCAAATGTGCCAAGTATTTCTTTTTTTTTTTTTTTTTTGAAGGAACACATAATTCTTTCCTTTCCTGTTCTTAGGGGCTGGCTTTAATAGTGCCTTTAAATGCCCAAATCAAAGTGAGATGAGACAAAGCAAGAAAGCAGAGAATGTCTCATTTGAGGATTATGTCACTCCTCTGGGACTAAGTCCAGTGACATCTCAAATTGATCACTGATTTAAGAAATATTGCCAGGATAGAATAACAGTGCCTGGATAGGCACTGCCTCCCCCAGAATGCTTCTGCTGCAGAGTGATGAAGAGACTGTGCTGGACTATGAACCAGGTGGGCACTAATTCTCTCAGGTAGACAGGGAATAAACCCTGGAACTGGATCTAAGTAAGAGTAGGTCCTCTTTCCATTGATCTACAGTCAGGAAGGAGATACTTTTCATCATTTGTTAATGTAGGGCACTTTTTTCATTTCCTTTGCTGTTTTTTTTTCCCCCCAAGACTCTAAAAAAGGGATTCAGGCCAAATTGAACAGCTTATGTCAAAGACTTTTTTTTTTTTTTTTTTTTTTTGGTCTTTTTCTGGCAAGAAAAAGATGGAGAGTTGGATGCAAGTTTTTCAAACTTGAGACGCTCCAAATTGAACCTGAATTTTACAAATGCATGAAAAACTTTTATAAAAAATCCCTAGGCAATTAAATGTAAGTTGGTAGACTTCAAAAACTGAAAACAACTTCAAATAAATATTTAGAGAACTGTGAGAAGAACCTAGACATTTCTCTGTAAGAGAACAGCCTCAGTAAACCCTTCCAAATGAATCCTAGGTACTTTAGTACACTCACTCCTACTCCAACCTCTGACATGCTCAGCTTGTTTACTTTCATTTTTCAGCCCATGATGAAGCGAAACAGGAAGGAACCAGCCCGATGGTCCCTCAGTTCCTACCCCCAGCTGATTTGTCTGCAAGGCTGAACACACAATGTCCTGATATTTGTTGTTTAGTCTTCAAAGGCACTGAGACAAGGATAGGCACCTTAGCTTTCCCTTTAGACAAAGAAATTATTAATTGGATCTTAAAATAGGTGGGACTGATTGTTCTCTGGGGACTTCCACTCCACATCATCGACAGTTGAGGGAGTCTAGAAGTTTAATTTTCAGGCTGATAACTCAAGGTTAGATGACATTTTAGTCACTCTTAACATTAAAGAGGTAATTAAAAATGTATGTAGACATCTAAACTGACAGAAATCTAAGTAATTTCTCCTTCTACCTCAAAGACAATTTTGAAAATTCCACTATGCATGCATATATAGATGTATTTGACAGTTTTCCCTTACAAACTTTGGAAAATTTATTACACTCAACTTCACAAATGTCACCTTAACAATTTTCTTGAGAATTTCTTTAAATTAAACTGCTGAAAAAGCACTGACAGGTTATATGCAGAGAAAGATGAGTGCACCAAGCTAATTTAGTATTGAAGCATCTTTTTATCTGCTTAAAAATTTACTGCAAGCCAGCCTAAAAAACGCTGCAGGTTTCATGTAATAGAATATGATTAGAAGCCCATACTGAAAAGTGCACCATGATAGTTCTGAGGTGGGAAAAAACACTGAACATTGTAGACATTTATCTTATAATACTTTTAACTAAAAAGCACTAAGAGTGAGGCTTTGGGCTTTCACAAATTCTAGTCAATAACTTTCATATTAAATCCTCAGGATTTTGGTTCTTTATGAGTCATTTAACTGAACAGTTCTTTTTGCTATCTTCTAAATGTGGCTTTTGAATGTTGTGGGGGTTTTTCTGTAAATCAAGAAATTCTGGGTTTTTTTCTCTATCTCTTTGACATCGGTGTAGTTTAATGATCACAGCATTCTGAATAGCAACGTAGATGTTGGGGAAATCAGGCTGATAACATCAATGATTGACTGCAGTAGTCAATTTTTTATTACTTGTTGGAAATATTACCCATGATAGACACAGGTGGTGTAGAGCTGTGATTCAAGAAGGGGGAATGCCTCAAGGACATGAGGAATTTCTCATGGTGGCAATACTTCCATCACAAGTTCCGATATGACTGTTTCATTTTGTTCTTGCCAAGGTATGGCAATTACTGCAGGGTGTCAATTAAAAATATGACATTTTTCTGGGAAATGTGCCACACATTAAACAGAGGCATATGACACATGCAAGACATAAAAAGCACATGAAGATGGACTAATGATCTGGCATCCATTATTATGGGAAAATGAAAATATAAAAATCACTAAAATAAATCACCTTGTACATCTTTACAGTCAACTTTGTGTTTCTCCACCAGGGAAGGATATCAAATTTATCACATGTGACCTGTTCTTGACAAATTCATGTTAACTCTTTCTTATCACTTTATTATCCTGCCAGTGTTTGCAAACTGATTGTTCAACTACCTTCCTCTCTGTCTTTGTGGCTTTCACAGCTAGGGTGGTCAGTCTATAAGTTTCTGGATCCTTCTGCTTATGCTGCTATTTAAAGCTAAGAATTATGTTTCCTTAGTCCCATTCTCTGGGACCTGCCTCCAAAAGTTCTAAGGGAATAATTGCTGAAGTTTACAAGATCATTTGAGGTAGTCTCTCAAACCTTTGGAAATTAATTTTAAGCAGGCTCTGCTGGATTGGAGACATTTTCTTACTCAACAACACAAAATCAGCAGGGACTTCATTCAGATGCCAATCATCAGTGTCCAGGACTGGAGTATTCAAGGTACCCAAATGCGACTCTTGGATTCATACTCTAAGAAAATTCTTACTCTTGAAAAATTGTACTGAGTCCTGAAAGTGGAATGCATTTGTGGAAAAGTGGAATACATTTGATCAACTGAAAAGCTGTGTTTGACTGTGTTTGTTTACTAGTGATGAAATCCAGTGGTGGAAATGCAGATGTTCACCAATATTTTAGATACTTTGATATGTGTTTCTTCATGTCCTTTTCTTTTGGCAGCTGGAGGTCAAACAGAATATATCCCAGAGCTTCTTAAACTGCACAAGTTACCTGCAATAAGCAGCTGAATCCCAGCTTTGACCTCTGTTGATACAAGGGGAACTAAGAAAACTTTATCTTGAATCAAATTGTTAAAACAGCTAAATCAAATCTTGTGGCTCAAGACATACACACATCTACATTTCCAGAGTTAAAACTAATTTTTCCTTTTTTTTTTTATTTAGCATTTTTACTCTAATGGTATTCCTCTATAAAGAAAGGTTATATTTTGCAATAATCCTACAGTATGATTAAATATTATGGTGATGTTAGGGAAAGATGTGTGGTAACAATGCAGGTCTTGTCCACTGTTCTCCAATCTGGATTTTAATTTCCTTGGCACTCTCCTTGAAAGTCTATTTTTCCAGATTGATCAAGACATTTAGTTTGTGTTATGGTTGTTGACATTCTTATTCCACCTTTTCCCAGGGAGCCTGGGCCTGAGTTTTCAGAACACACACATTGCTAGACTGGACCCTTCACTGCTCATCTACCAATGTGCAGTACTGTAGAACTCTAGATTTATCCTCTTCTTGACTTGAAAAGTAAACTATAAATGTAGCTCTGTGTTGTGATTGATACATGTCTTATATAAAGAGATCAGAAATAAATCATATAGTCATTTTCTGTTCTCCTGGCCTGCTTTGATTTCAGTTTTTTGACAGTGAACTCTTTAATGCCCATTTCCTACTGATTGTATCTCCTATATTCATATATACTCAGGTTATCCAACAATATTCCCCTTTATCAGCATCTGCTGTCAGTCATTCTCACTATATTATCACCTTCCCTTGTAGCTCCCAACTATCTTCTTATATTTTATTGAAAATGGAGACAAGATAACCCAGAACTGAATCCAACATGCACCCAGGTATTTTTTTAGCAGTGCCTCTACTGAAATATGCTGCAAGTTATTGTAGCCCAGGTCTTCAAAACTGTGCTATGCAGTCATTTTCAGTGCATACCTCTATATCATTACATTAAAAAATGTCCTAGAATGGACACCCCAAAACTATTTGCCATATTTCTGATTGGCAGAGAGGTTTCATCTGGGCCAAGTAATGTTCTCGTAAATCGTTCCCAGACATAGCTGAGGATATATTATAGGCCAGGACCTGTTCCCAATAGGAAATTTGGATATGGGCACTCTCTTTTGAAGGCTAGGAGAATTGAAACATATGGATGTTGTCAGATAATCCCAGCTGGCTTCCAGGATAAAGAATAAACAGTGGCACAGTCTTGCTAACTGCTATGGATACAGCCATTGCTTCCAGAGATGGAAGATAAATAATATTAAGAGAATGGGAATCCAAGCTACAAATTATTGTTATTTTTTCTTGCTTCCTTGCTACATATAGATTCTACTTAGGATTGAATCAACTCAATTTTCTTCCCTGGAATTTCGTGCATTTACAAAATATGTGGAGTGAGGTAATCTGAACACAGGTAACTGAGCTCTTTAGACACCTTTTATCCACAAAAGAGAAGTGCTTTCGTTTCAGTCTAGTAAGGCTTCTAAATCAGGGCAGATGAATTATGACTCAACAGTGCATATGTCATCCCATTGACTACAAAGAGAACCTACAATGAGCTGCTGAGGGAACCATCTCAGACTGCTGTACTGTGCATAGTTCATCCTTTATTTCTTTGGGCTTCTGTAAATTTCAGAAGTTCAGTTTTGCCTAGTAATTTTTTTTAAAGTTTTTGCTGCCCAGCAAGAGTTAGTTGACATCATAATACTGAAATCGAGAGACTCAAAGAGAATAAAACAAGCTCAGGATAAGTCTGCTGTCTTTCAGGTTTTCTGTGATAATAAATTATTTATGCTGTGTAATTATTTTTTAGTCTTCATTAAAAAGAAGTTCTTTCATCCAGTTACCTTATTTCTTTCCTGTTTTTTCTAGTTTGCACTTTGTATAGGAATTATGGTCAATGTACATCTTATCTATTCTCCTTCAGGAGCTTCCCATTAACTTTTTACTATCTTAATGTTTTTATGTTACAGAGCCTGCCTAACAATTCCAAGGCCTTCCCAAACGATTCTCTTCTGTAGATGAGAACCAAAGAGCTATAACATAAACTTCTCCTTGGAGTAGTAAATTCAATCATGTATTAATAAACACTCACTCTCAATTCACTCCTTGCCTTTAAACTCCGGAATATTTCTCCCCTATTAGTCAACAGAGACACCCAAGCTATCTCAATTCAATTGCTTGTTCAGAATGTCAGAATAAATAATTAGGGCAGTTCAGTAATCCTGTGCCTTTTCCCCCTGTAACTAATTGGTAGAGGTGTCTTATGAATAAAATCTGATTTTTCTTAAACCTTCTAAGGTGCAGAGAAACTTAACCCTCACCTATCAGTGGGCTAAGATATCCAAATAAGTTTGAGGGTTTGTGCTTTTCTTATATCCAATTACCTTTCCTGGGCTGAGAGTGATTTCCTCTCTGACTTGAAGGTCTACAGAACATGTTTGTTCTATTCATGGGGTTTGCTTTCATGTTGCTGGATGGGTAGACCATAAACATCTCTGATGACACACTACCCCTTGGCGGAATAAAAAAAAAAAAAAAGAAAAATGAACCCCTCTTCTGGGAGGCTGCAATATCCTGCAATGGATGGTGTTGTCTGTCATCCTTTAAAAAAGAGAGGGGAGATGCAATTCTCATTTAATACCACACTTCCTTTCCTCTGGTTCATTAATCCAGTTTTCTCACCTTTTTCTCCTCCCTTGCCAGTCATGATTCTCTTGCATGGCTTGCAAATGAACTCTGTCAATTGTTCCACACAGATATCATGATCTGGCAATGATGTCCTGTGTAAGACTGTGCCAGACCTCCCCCCCCGCCCCACCCCCATAGGCCCTCTCCAGTTCTCCAACTCTGGTACTCTTCTGGAGCAGAAGCCCCATATGAAGTTCTCTCCCTGTCAGGTGGAACTTCCAATTTACACTCATGCATTCCAACACTTATCAGCTTGGTGTTAGAGTCCTGGAATGTTTTCTATCCCAAACCTGGCACCAGGCTGAAAAGTTTCAAATTGTTGAACTGTTTGGATTGTTCAACCATTGGGAACCATTCACAGGAAAAATAAAACTTTCTTCCTGGAAGAGCCTACTTGGAGTTTGAGTTACCTTGTTAGGGCTACTATGACAGACTTGACACAGGAGAGGGACTTGGGTGCTCTCCATGTGTAGATTTACTACTTAGGAAGAGGAAAGTATGAAAGATGAATATTTGGCAATGACTAAGGAAAGTTCCAGAAGCAGAAGCAGATAAAGTAGATAAGAAGTTAATATTGACAGCAGTAGATGTCAAATAGGAAATATAAGTAATTGTGGTTGGGTATCTCATATTGTTGTGTTCCCTTTTTCTGTTCCAGAAGACTGGAGTGATCCAAAGGCTCACTGGTTTGTGGAACTACCTGAATGTGTTTGGAAGTCACTCTTAGCAGCATGAGAAGGCACCAGGTTCCATAAGTGTCATTTCTTGAGCCTATCCACTCACTGGTGATGTCCCCCTCTGCTGCCTGCCTCTCTCCACTACTGCAGTTCAGAGAAAATTAATGCACTCAGCCTTTTTCTTCAAAAGGCAAGAAGGGTCTCCACCTCTTTCCTCCTGCATCTTGCACATCCCATTGCTTAATTTATTTTCTTACTGCAACCCATTCTTAGGAAGAACAAGCTGTCATTACAATAGAAAGTTCTTGGTTCAAGATGACTGTGCCCCAAGATGATTTTTTTTTCTAAAGTAGTACATGCCTTATAATAAAAGCAGCATCCATCTTAACTAAAGTGTCTAGAAGTTAAGTTTTCAATCAGTATTCAGCAAAGCAATTCTGTCAGGTCAGCAAATATTGGCAGTCTTGTATATATCAGGAAGGACAAAAAAAGTAAATATAAATTGAAGTTTAATTCAGAAAACTCAGACTTTGCTTGATTTGTAGCCATGGAAAAGAAGATATCAAAGAATGATTTTTTCTCCTTTTAATCTTTCCAAAGTCGAGATGGAGATGTGAAGGAACATATTTTTTTGTATTTTCTGCAAGTCTTCACTTTGATCTAAACCTAAATTTCATCTTGGAGATGAATTTACCACATCTTGGAGTGGTTGTGTGCTTAAATGAGTTCAAATCACAAAAGGTCATACATTTACTAGAGGGGTTGGCATCTGAGAGAAACAGAGGTGACAAAGGATGTCCTGCCAATACCAAGGTACAAATCCTGTGTGCCTGGTGTCACATGAGGCAAGCAAACCTTTGTGGCCTCTCTTGTGCTTTTCCCTTTTCCCACTCTATTGGATCAGATTGCCAACATTTGTTTTTAAAGGAGACGGACAAACCCCAAAGCCTTTCTCTTTCAGATATAATGCCAGTAAAACACATTGCAAGATTTAATAAAAATGGGTTTGGGAAACACTCAGATTTAATCAACTTTTTGTTTCACTGTATGTTTCTCCTGCAAAACAGATCAAGATGTATTGGGCAAGAAGGTGGAAAATGGAAACTAAAGCAGAATACCACTCATAGCAATTAATTTTTCTTTCTGACGAGGAAATAGTCTTGCATGGTAAAGTGTCCTAAATTCAGAAAGAACTCAAATTACCACAAAATACCATTTTTAACAATGGACCATTACCTTTGGAAAGCCATTTGTCAGTAAATATATTTTACTAAAATATTGTCCAAAAACATCTGTCAGGATTAGAAATACATTAACATAGGCTCTTTATAGCTCAAAGACTCTAATGTATGTTTTCTGAAGATATTCAAATGCGGGGGAAGGAAGAAATTCTCTTCTCTGACATTAAGCTAAACAAAAATCTAATTTGCAAAAATAGCCAGGAGTATTCAGCTGAAATGTTGTGGTAGTGGCACCAGCAGTGTCATCAGCTCAAAAATGTGAGGGTGTAGAAGAGCCTGAAGCATGAAGAAATATCATCCCACTTTCTTTTCTTATGCAACTTATCTTTAAACTCGTGTAGGTGAACACAGTAGATGTGTTTCCACAAAATCAGCTGATTTTCCACAGCAAATCTCATTCAGAATAAAACTGCACAGTATTTCAAGAAGCTGTGCTTAAAAATAACAGCTCAGACTATCAGAGTCAGTGAGAAAAAAAAAGTTATTTCCCATCAGAAAATTCATATTTTTGTTTAAGTTTTTCAAGGGAAGCCTTAACTCTTTTATAGTTTCCAGTTTCAGTTAGCTGGAACTTTTAACTAATCTCGGATTAGTTAAAGTTTCAGATGACTATCAATCAAAATGGGGGGTTTGTATGTTTGTTTGCTTAAAAACAAATGTTTGCTGAAAAGCAGTCAATTGTTCTCTAGTTTTTGTCAAACAAGCAGTACCCTCAGGGGCGAAAACATGTGTCCTCATGTAAAAATTCCTTAGCTGAGAATTCTTTGAACAAATTATTTTCTGATCAGTGAGGCTTTTGCAAGAAAAAAGTGAGGGAACATAAATGAAAATCCCCCAAACTGCCTTGCAGTTTCTAAATGCTATAATGAAGCCTGACTTCATGTCGTGCTTTCTCAGCTTGTGGTCTCAAGGCATCTGAATTTCCTGGAAATGGAGATACCTCTACTTTAGCAATGGATCTGTCCATAGCAAAGATAACATCAGAGGTGGTTGGGAGTCATCTTCCCTATCTTCAGTCAAGGAAAGAGGAACACAGTTCCAAATTATCACCTCTGCTCTCTTTTTGGGCACTGGAGAAAAAGGGAGACCCTCCAAATTGCTGATATAAGGACATCTTTTTATTGAGAACTATTTGGAAGTGATTTTAAAATTAACATGGCTTAGTTACTTCAAAATAATATCTAAAGTCTAGATCATGCTAGACAGTACACAGGGTATAGATTATTTTTCCACATTGTCTTCTTGTAATGGGTGATCTTAAAGACCTTAATCTCTTAAAAGAGTTTTTGTGGAGACTGATGTGTAGGCAAGATCTGAAATTTAAAAGTATCACAAATCTTGTGGTTCAGAGTCTGAGAAAAAATAAATTGACATAGTGTCTGTTTCGAGAGAGAGCTTCGTAAATGCTTGGATGTGGAACATAAGTGGCTAATCTCAATAGATAACACTTTGGACTTGACAAGGTATTCCAACAGAGCTTTGAAATTCCATGTACGCTGTTTGCCCTGCAGCAGCCTTTGGGTTAGAGGGGACCTTTAAGAGTTGTCTAATCCACTCCCCTGCCATGAGCAGGGACATCTTCAACCCCATCAAGTTTTTCAGAGCCCCTTCAAACCTGACCTTGAATGTTTGCAGGAATGGAGCATCCACTACCTCTCTGTGCAACCAGTTCTAGTGTTTCACCACCCTCAGTGTAAAAAACTTATTTATTATATCTAATCTAAATCTGCCCTCTTTCAGTTCAAAGCTATTACTCCTTGTCCAATCATAAAATATCTGCACACATCTTTTTTATAGGCCCTGATTTTCCTCACCATCTTTCATGGTGCTGTCCAGACCTATTGAATTGAGAGTTCAAAACACAGTGGTGAAGTAATTGAAGCTGTCTGAGAGAAAATAAGGATTTTGAATTACATTTTTAGTAGAAAAGTTAAAATGGTCTTAATCACAGAGACACAAGCCAAGTCTGCATAATAAACAGGAAGGTTGTTCTAAAATATCACTAACCAGTTTAAGTTTCCCATTCTGAATGTCTGTGAAGTGTGACATTACTTAAATATACTGCACATCATAAACCATGAACATTGCTTCAGAGTCTAGGGTGTGATTCAAGGAAGAATCCTGTAGGGAAATATTTAAGCATGTATTTAGGTGATTGGATTTTAATGCATGTTTAAAGCTAAGCATGAACAGAGATGGAATTACGTCTGTGCTTAAATACTTTTCTGAATTGTCATTTCAATTATACTGTCTTAAACCCAAGTACATCTGCTACAATTTCTTAAATTACTTTGGATTCGCTCCTGTGCAGAAGACCTCCATTGGTTCAGCTTCATTTTATTCAAAGTTGGTCTCTAGTCATACAAGAAGTTGCACCAAGGATGAGTCTGTCCTGATGGAAGTTAGAAAAAGGGTGATTTTCCTCTGTCACATTCCTTAGGCAATATAAATACACTCTCATTTTTAGTAATTCTATACAGAATTCTTCAAGCATGTTTATGGTGGAAACCAGAGGTAAAAACATTGATGAAAAACAACATAGAGAAGAGCAAAAAGATTTTCAAGCACATTTAAAATGGTTGGGATTTGTTTTGTTTTAAAAACCCCTGAGAATAAAAGCATTCATATAGGTTGGCTGCTGGAAAAAGTCCTCCATTGTTTTTAAATATACTGAATTTAGCTTCCTTATGAAATGTTTGTTATGTTCTCAGTTCTTCTTTTGAGCCCATAGGGATTTTTTAACCTTGTTAAAATGTGCCATCTGCCAGAGACATCCGTTATAAAATTACAACAGCATAAATTTGTGTGGCTGCTTCATTCTTAGGAGAAACACCAACACCTTGAAGTTAAAAGAAAGCAGAAGGATTTTACAGACCAGCTTTCTTAAATTAGGTTTCCTCAATTAGCACCACACAATCAAATAAGGCAAGTTCTCACTAGCACTAAATAGAGAAAAGATAATTTCCCTTGTGAGGCCAGCTAAGGTTATGTTATTACTCCCATCAGAATTTTCAGCTCCAAAAAAGAAAAATTTTTGCTTGGGCCCTCAAAGTGTGGCATAAAGAATTAAAAAAAAAAAAGGAAAAAATAAATAGGATATAAATATTGCCAAAACCATAAAGGATTGTACCTTTGCTAATATTGTTATTTCACTATATGGCAGTCAAAAACTTGTGTTATTTTGCAAGGTCACAGATGTCTTGAGGCATTTTTTAGTCTGTTGTCTTTACACATTCTTCCATGAAAGATAAATAGCACCAGATCCCCCAAAAGATGTTAGAAAACTGAACCCTACAGAGTTAACTAGAAGTATTCCTACTTAATTCAGCCAAATAGATAATCCACAGATTTTTTTTTTTCCTTTTGGCAAAAATTGTCAACGAAGAAATAGATTAAAGTGATGAATTAAGGAATATTCTCTGGTTGTGGTGAAGGATGCTGAATGCAGTTATCACAGAATTCTACAGAAAAGCTTAGATGAAACTTTTCTCTCATATTTTAGTCTCCCAGGTTCCAGCTTCATTGCTCAGAGTTGTGCACAATTCATTAATTCAAAAATAGAGGAAAAAACATTTTAGAGAGACCAAAGAATAAGAGATCATCTTCAGTTTGCCAGGAGTGGTAGGGGCTCTGTCCCACTGTGAAGGAGATCATCTCTTTTCTGCCTGTTTTCTCCTAGCCTGAGCTGACTCTCTCTCAAAAATGCCACCAGCAAAACTCAACAGAATTATTTTCATGGACACAAGAAGTCACAGTGGAAAGTGTTATGAAGATAGCAATCCAATAGCAAAAAGGAAGACAAGATCCAGATACTTGTGTGACTAGTGATGGAGTAACTAGTGATGATTAATGCTGAAAGAGACCAGATCTAGCAGGTGCCTTTTTTATATCATGGTTTCAAAGAAAGGCTCATCCAGCTTAGGTGAGCACCAGCCCAGAGAAGGGGAGGGCACAATATCTATATAAAATCTGCATGGAGTGTGGCATTCATTTTACATGCTGCTTCCAGGCTTCACAA
Organism: Cettia cetti; assembly: GCA_013401135.1. Classification (NCBI taxonomy): domain Eukaryota; kingdom Metazoa; phylum Chordata; class Aves; order Passeriformes; family Sylviidae; genus Cettia; species Cettia cetti. Next base: position 93,451 of record VZUI01039715.1, read on the forward strand.
CACACAATTTTACACAATTAAGAGTCACCTATATTAGTATTTTTTGCATTGGTCTTCCTTGTAGCCACTGGGAAGAGTGGCTACTGAGATCAGGAACACCTGCTGGGAGTCCCTCTTTGCCTTTGGCTGGGCAAGCAGGAATCTCAGATAAGTATCTGAAGGTAGGAGAGAGCAGGTGGAGCCTCAGGGTGCACCAGAGGAAGGTGGTGAACACATGATACATTTCCCTCTCATGGAAATAAGGCATGAAAAAAAGTCTGACTCAGAGGCTGCTCCTGATGGCTTTCTGTCTTCAAAACCCAGTGAAGGAGGAAGTTTCTGTATCTCTGAGGAAAATAAAAAAAATGAGGCAAAGGGAATGCAATATCAAATATCAGAAGAATATATGCATCAGGGAAGGAACATTATTTGTTCACACCAATTTTATCCTCTTTTTTTTATCCTGTGCAGGGATGGAGTATACTTAAGAGTAGCTTTTCTGTTTGAGTAAGGACTGTGTAATCATTAGAGGAATGGGGTGTAATGCTGTGCAAGTAGGAATGAATGAGAAATGAACTCAGAGCAGATGGAAGAAATGCATTTCCCAGCAATGACAGGGATGTCCTGCAGCCTCAGCCATGCTCTGCAGCCCGAGGTCTGCAGGGGAAATGGTTGTACCAACAGGTGTTGGAAGTGGGGAAGTATTCAAGCAGTGATGTCAATGGTGGGATTTTGACTTTCAGCATGTGTCTGTTGATTGTCAGTGTTACAGGATCCGAGGTGGTGAGAAGCCTGAAATGTGTTTTCCTCGTTGTCATCACCTCCACCTCTATCTGTTCAAGCATCATAGCCTGTTCTTAAATAAACTCACTCTTCCTTTCCCTTTGGCTTAGTCCTTCTCTTTATTCAAGTTCCTTCTCTATTTTATTTTGCCTTTTTTTTTTTTTTTTTTTTTTCTCTTTCAAGAGCCAAGTTTCCTTTGGAGTGTCATCTCTGACAAACTCACAGGAACCCTACCTGCTGCCAGCTTCTCCTTGCCCCCATCCCCTCCCCATGAGTGTGTTCCTCATGGTCACACTCCTTCCCAGCTACTATCTGCCTATTTACTGTTTTCTTTCTCTTGGACCCTATGCAATGTCCTTGGGGAATAATAAGATTGTAGTCTACATTTTCAAATGTTCTCACTTATTTTTGGGTATCATCTTGAAAAAAAATCTTCATCTGCACTTTTGAAAAGGGCTGTGAATTGAGGGCTCACACCAAATTCAATGGAGCTAAGGTAAGAAATGGCACAAGGAGAATGAGAATATTCTTTCTTTAATTATTTTCCTGCTTTATTCACTTGGTTCCAGAACTGCAAGAATTTCTATTGTCAGTCCTTGTAGGGAGGTCACATCAGAAAAACACAACGGTGCTTTTTGTATTTTGCCCTACAAAGAGTTTTGTTTGAAAACTGCCAATATCAGCTGCTTTTCCTCATGGAGGAAAGATCTCTCAGAACACAACAATGCAATGTGGCATTAAAAACCTCCATAAAACACCCAGCCTCCAGCAAACCTGAAATAATACTCTTCCACCTCTTGGGAGTGGAACAAGCACCATTACTGCATCAGGAGACCTTCAGCCCCACTCTGCCAATGCTGTGAAATTTGCTGGGTTTAATCAGCTCAGACAGCAAGTTCCTACTTTGTCAGAGCTCAGATTCAGGTGCAGAAAAAAAATGCAAAGCTCTCACAAACAAAACAGAACTTTTTAATTCTATCCTTAGAAATATAAACATGCATTTAGATAGTTAGTTCTATTTTAAGATAGTTTTTCCATCTCATTGGATAAAATAACTAAATGCTAGTCTGATTAGGGAATTCAAAATTGTGACATCTAGTTCCACTAAGGCTGCTGTCCATGGCAATTAAAGATGAATCCCATTATTTTGCTCTTGAGCTTAAGTTCTGGAATGCCTGGACTGTTATTCCTAGAGGTAATTTTTAAAGTGATTTCTAAGACAACAGAGAAAGACGTTTGGGAAAAAAAAATGAGAGGAGAGGAGGGGAGGGGAGAAGAGAGGAGACAAGAGGGCAGGAGAGGACAGGAGAGAGGGTTTAAGGGATTAATTTCTGTTCTTATATATCTGTTTCCTGAAAGTAAGTTTCTTAAATCACCAGCTGATTTCTTATGAAATTCTAGAACAGACAATTTTTCTATGACCCATTTTTTACAGTGTAATTTTCCAGCATTGGGGTTAGAAAACTGAGTCAGAAAACAGAGCTCACCATACTTGGTAGTGATGCTATCCTGGTGCATATATGGACACAGTGCTGATATATGGGATTAAATCCGTGAGCCTGTGCTTTGTGAGGCAATGGTTTCATCAGATCATCACCCAGGGCTGAAAATAATGCTCAGGGAAAAATATTTGGGTAAAACAGCAGAGATGAATTCATGGTAAGCTTCGTCAAACCAGGAGTGATTGATGCAAACTCCCCCACATATCTGTGTGCTACTTTGAGTTGCAAATTCCAGCCTAATAGAACTGGAAATTTTTGTGTTGCTCCTCAAGAGCATCAGAATTTAAAATTAGAAGGACAGTATGGAAGCATTGCTGCAGAATTTTATTACTCTATGTTGTGTTATTCTATGTTATTATAACAGTAGTTAGGCTGATAGTGAAATTCTTTGGATTACATTTTCCTTTTTGTCATGATCTAGCCCTGCTTCATTGTCTGTCTGGCAACTAGGAAATTTGGATCAAAATATCAAAAGTGTCCCCAGGCAATAATTGGACTAAGCTCAGGAAGGCATTTAGGAAATAGAGAAAGTTTGCAATTACTCTTAGAATTGAGTTGAGACTCTTATCATCTTGTTTTCTTTATTTGTTATCAGCTAGCATTTGTCCTTCCTTGCAAAAGTGTAAGGGAGACCAAGGCTGCCAGGGCATTTTTCAATGCAGCCAAGATCTATCTAAAGCCTGTGTTTGGAAGTATCTTAATGTCTCAAAGTGTTTAGTGGCATGGCATGAGAGGATTGTATAATGAGCATGAAAGCTACACAGATCTCACATTATTCTCAGAGAAGTTGCAGAAGAACAATGACCTGGTACAAACCAGATTATTCTGGCCACACACTGCTGGCAGTAAAACCCAGAAAAGATGCTCAGGTAAAAATATCAAGGGAGGATCTCCATCCAAACAGGGAAGTGAGGCCAGATGGTTATGACAGGGATGTTAGCACAAACACTTGCTGGTGGAGGTGGCACTCTGTCCCCTCAGCTACCCCTGGGTGGGATGTCCAAGCTGAGGACAGCCTTCTCCTTTGCAGCAAAGGAGCAGCAGATGCTCTGAATCTTCTTGAGACCATAAGAGGGATGACTGATCTTTGTAGCTGTGTCCTTCTTCCCACTTGTAAAAGCAAGCCTTCATGGGAGCAGCTCAGGCATATCTTTGGTCAGTTATATGAACTTTCCATGAAAATGGTAATTTCATTGTTCTCCTGTCCTCTGGTGTTATCCAAAACACCTTAATTCAGCACAACCATTAAATGTGTGCTGAGCCCGTTCTTCTTCAGGAGACTTTTGTCGTTTTTAACACGAGTATTAAACACTTCCATTAAGGGAGGGATTTCATTAACTATGGGTGTCCTGATGTAAATACTAATTGAAGTTAATAGGTTTTCTGCTTGCTTCCACTGGTATTAAACAACGCCATTTGCAGCTTTTTCAGGCAGGTGTTATCTTTAAATGACATTCATGTTTAATGTCAACAAGCCAGAAATGTCAGTGTCTTGCCAACCTGTGATTTTATAACTCCTCCTCTACAATATTTCAAACAAATCGTGCCTTCCTTTTCCCCCCACCAGCTTTGAAGAGAGTGCTTTAGAATATTGGGGTGAAAAAATATCCTTTGCTTGCTCTAAACACAATGCAGTTTTAAATTTAGGAGCATGTGGAAATTTATCTGCTTCACCAGTCTAGGTTGGATTAGTTTCACTGATTTTAGAGATCTGAAAGTTGTGCATCTGGTCTAGATCTGTTGTCAGAGTCTAGCTACAGTCATTTAAAAAAGACAAGCACATCACCATAACACTAAGTAGGTAAAATATGTGGGATTTATCACTTTTTAGGGCAACTCCTTGTCATTGGCAATTACAAAAAGAGTTAAGACAATTAATTGGTCTATAAAGCTGAGTTTTGAATAGCTAAAATAAACCTTTATGAAGGCATTTATCAATGTCCGCTGGGTCTAAAATCTTTCTGCCCTGGATAATAAGGAGCTCAAATTGCTCTTTGAGCTTCAATCCTCATGTTAGTTGTTAAAATTCATATTAGACACAAAGGTAAAAAATGGAATAAAACTCCAAGAGTATTTTAAAAATGGTGGATTGAAATCAGGCAAAATTGCATTGATTAGATCAAAAGCCAATGTGGATTTTTTTGTCTTATTCCCAATGACGGCTTTAAAACCAGAAAACACAGACTTTACCAATCTTTTTTAATAGTAAAAACTTCTTTTTCATCAGCAGTCTTGGTGACTCAGCACTCAAATTGCCATATTTCAATATATGACCCTGTGTAATTAGGAAAATATGTTTTTTTAGCTGGTTGTAACTTTTATGCTGTAGCTGAGTCTCTGCAATGAGAATTTATCTCATAGAGCATGTGACAGTATTTCAGAAACCCTGAGGATGAAATTAATCTCTCTCAACTTTAGCCATGCAGAGTTTAGTTTAGACACAAAACTTGTTGTCCTTAGCTCCCTCTCTTGTCCAAAACAGAGAGATGGGAATACCAATGGGGACTCAAAACTATTTCCAACTCTCACCTGGGTGTGGGAAGAAGCACTCCCTGGGGGTACTGCTCTGCCTGGCCATGGCAGGCTCAGCCTGGACAACCAGCTGGTTTTGAACCAAATGCTTTGATTTTAAATAGTTAATGTCAGAGAAGATGTTTTCCTATGCAAATCTGCTTTACATGGCAAATCAGACCCTCTGCTGCACAGGGCTTGGGAAGGCCTCAGGGAAAATTGTGTAAGTCTCTTTTTCCTTGAGGCAGCAGCTCCTGAGAGACACATGGGATGCAGCAACAGCAAGCACATGGTCATGGGGGGAAGGATAGGTTGAAAAAGAGTAGGGACAGACAAAGAGCGAGAAGAAACACCCCAGAACATGAAGGTGGGATGTAAAAAGGGTACAAAAGCAGCAGCAGACCTGCCACTTTCTACCTTGATTTAAGTGACTCTGGCTGGCAGTTTTCAGGGTCCTGTCCTGCCTCAGAGCAATGGGGCAGAGGAGCAGGCAGGGAAGAAGGTGAGAGAGAGGAATCTACAAGCTTCAATATCCTCCTCACTCAAGGCCATGGGACATCAAACTGGTTCCTGACTCACAGACCCAGTGCAGTAACAGGATCTTGGCAGTGGAGGAGAAAGGTCTTGCCTTCCTCAGCTCACAAGCTCATTTGATCTGTACCTTGATCACAAATTCTTAGTCCAACAAAAGAAAAATATCCAATGATTTGATCTGCAGTGTCAGCCCAGCCAACTTCATTAGCTTATTAAAAATGGATTGATGCAAAACCTCTCCCCAGTGCTCATCCTAGCATATATGTGGATACAAAATATCATGCAAATTAGGTAATTAACTGGGTTTTGCTTCATTAATAGATAAATCAGAGCAATAAGAGTTTTCCTAAATACTAGCTATGCATTTTTCCAAAAATAGGACATCTAATGCAATTATTTATATTAGATCTTTTGTATGTGATCACAGAGCATAAAAAGAAATTAGAGTTCCATGTTTATTGTTATTAAAGGATCCCCCTAGCCTCTTTATTTCATTTGGTTTAAAATAGACAGCAATGTTTCTATTGTAATTCATTAATTATCGGACTCACATTTTAAATCATAAGTCAAAGATTCCTACTTTCAGCTTGTTCCTTTTTATACTGGAGTTAAGGGTATGTTGGAAGGACAGAAAGCTAAAGCTGAAATTATAATAAACCCTCAGATGAGCAAAGCAGCAAGATGTCATATACTAATCTGTATTTTTGAATATTTTATTTAGAATAAATAAGAATGAGTGAACTGCAGCTTTTGAGCACAGGCCCTTCCATGGAGCTGAAATACCATCTGAAGGAAGACCCACTAATACTAAGGACATCTGGCTTTGCTGTCCCACAGATCTGCCAGTATATGTGACCAGTTCATAGCCATTATGATGACTTCAAACGTTTCCAAATATACATTTGTGGTTGTATACTTCACTATATAAAACTGCTTGTAGAGGGTAATAGCATTTCAATTATGTTGCAATTTTTATGTTGTTTCCATATACCTCTATTTTCAACTAAATGCTTTTGTTACTTCTTCTATGCCACAAACTGGGCTTATTGAGCAAAAAATAAATAATAAAAAAGTGATAAATCCATCATGTAGGTGAACTGCCAGTTATGTGAAAAATGAGCACGAAAATTGTCTCAAAGTTAACTTCAATCTTATTATCTCATCTTAACTACACTGTCATCATAGTAGCTGCTCCTGAGAATATATCACTTTTGCCTTTTCTTCTGTCAGAGTAGGAATTTATTTTTTATAGAAAGATATTTAAAATATTTTAGGTAACAAAAGAAGAAATTTAAGACATTAAAACTCCATCAGAATAGATAAAAGTTTCAAGTTTTGTCTTTTGTGGTGGTTTGTTTTCCTTTTTTTTTTTCCTATACTGAACTTCATCCTGAGTATCTTCACCCATTCAGGGACACACTTTCAACTAAACTATTTCTCACCACACTTTCTCCCTATTAGGTAGATGCTTCATTTTCATACAAGGAGGTGTTACTGGCAGAGGAGCATAAAGGACCTTATAGTTTCTTGCTCTGTGTCTCAGGCTCATTTCTCAGATCAAAAGCCCAGAAGTTTTAACTTCCTTATCCGCTAAAAAAAAACACGCTTAAAGGAGCAAATCTGGATTTAATCCATATTTAAGTGGTAACTTTGGAGGGGTTTTTATAATTTAAATACATTGCAATGCTGGAGGATGAAACAGGATAAAGCCTTATCAATAGTCTTGCAATGACGGCTGCTGTTTGCCTGTCCCAGATGTGCTGGCAGCCACTAAGCCAAAAAATGAGAGTCTCTTCATAAAACCACTCCATGAGACAGGAACAGCTGTGCAAAGCTGCCTGCTGGTGTTTCCTGGGGGAGCAGTGCCTTGCCTGGTGTGGAGGCACATGGCAGTGGAACTGTGTATTTTAAGGTAAAATACAACAAATCTGCGGTACCTGGATAGACATAGATCCATAGCATGCTACTCCCTTGGGAACCTCATCCCAGTAGTGTCTCTGGATGCACTTTGCACCTATCCCTGAGATGAAAAAGACAGTTCTCTTACAGAGGCTCAGCCCTTATATCTCACCTCTAGCATATTCCATTCCTATAAATGCTTGTTTATCTGTGAAATGCCATATATACACTTTCTAGAATTTGATGTGATTTTCCTACCCACATATCTGAAAGTAAATATTCTTTCAGTGCAAGTCTCTTCAGGACATTGCTGATCTTATAACCCAGCCAAGGTTAATTATTCTGTGACTTCAGTTAGAGACTTGAACAGAAGGATGCTGATGTTAGCTAGGGATTTTTAAACTATTTGCTATTGCTGTTCATACTTTTCTGGTGAAGCTGGTCTCTGTAGCAGTTCTGCTGGCACCAGAGCTGATCTCTTGCTCATTTATCTTTTCATTGAGCAAAAGAGTTTTCCTCTACTCTGTTTTATCAGCCAATGTGTCTGAGGTGTTTCCAGCAAGACTCTGAACTTCCCAATATCATTATGGCTCTCCAAAGTGGATATGGTCATTCTTTCTTGCTTGTAGCTCTTTGGGTGAGTGTCTGGATGCAGACCAGCAGATGAGCCAGCTGCTACCCTTCGTTATCCTCCTTAAATGCTAATCTGCCCTTGAACGGAGGTCCCAGAGTGCATAGTATAGACATATATAGCATTAGAGCAGCTGTCTCAGTCCTCCTGACAGAGTTTTGGTGGTGGCTTACAGCCAGACATGAAGAAAACAGCTCTACCTCAGTGGTGCAATGCACCTCCACCTCTGCAGCAACACCCTCCTCAGCCAAGTAACCCATGGCCTCATTACAGCCCAATTCAGCTCCATCTATCGCAAACAAATGCTTTGTAGTGCGAGAAAATATTTCAACCACAAGTAAATCAAATTAGAATGTAGATTTAGTGGCTTCTTCTCTCTTTTTATGTAGTGGTGGCAGGCCCTGGGCACCTTCCCAAGCAGACATCTAGCCTCCACTGTGGTTACTCCCACCTGGGTTCTGTAACACGTGGGTGGTCTGGTCCCAAACCAGACCATGCAAGGGAGCCACAAGGGACACAATAAATTTCTAAAGCCTGGTCTCCTCTGTGGCACTGATGAAATCTGTTTCCCTTTCTCTCAATCTCTAAAATGATTTTGTGTTGCAGGGTCCTCAGAGCCTGGAAAGAATCTCACACAATAGGGCTGTGCTATGAGCACAGCAGTTATAAAAGCAGAAGCCAACAGCACATCTGCTGCAAGATATCTCAGAAAAATTAATTTCTGAGGCAATTCCATTGTCTTTGAGGGACTTATCCTGTGAATTCAACCATAACAATGAGAAGCCAGAGGGAAAAGGGCATGATTTCTGCTATATCCACACTGATTTATTGAGAAGAGTTTGGGGAAGGTGGAAGATTGATGAAGGGTGAACTAGGGGAGCCCCTTTTTTGGTGCAATGCACACATATTTTGCCTGAATACAAAGCCAGCAATATTTTTTTTTTCTTATGCAAAATATACAGATAAATTTTAATCAAGTATTTTTAAATCTCTTGTACAAGAAGTTCTCCTTGTACAATGATGCTCCTATTTCTCTGCTTTTACCAGGACCAAAATAGCAAGTCCTTCCTGACAGAGACATGGGGCTCTTCAGAGCTCAGTGTACCCAGTGGAGTACCTTTCTGTAGACACTTGTTTACCTGTGATCAAATGGGATGGGGTCTGAGAGACAGGTAAAACCTATGAGTTGGACTTTGCCTAAAGGAGCAGCAACAGGCTCCACTTGGGCAATCAGGAACACAACTACTGCTGCCCATGGCAGGTTTTCACTCATCAAGACCCCTCAAAAACTAAAGTGCTGACTCATTTTACCAATTAAATCATCTGAAGAGCAATGAGGAAATTTCAAAAGATGAAGGAGATGGAGTCAGGATATTGCGAGCCAAGTACCTTCTAGCCAGTCAGATCCCTTAGTGCTCCTCACAGTGATCCTACTCCCACTACTCACATGAAACTGAGTTTTCCCAGATCCCCAGAAATGGTGTGGGCAAACACCACAAACCAGCCCCTGGGTGAGCAAGCAGCACATATCCCAGGATTGCTGGGATGGGGCTGGAATTAAATTCCCCTTCTAGCCTGATTGCTAGGATCCTCTGCTGCTCCACGCAGATAAGCTGAGGCCTTACTTGTCACTTGGAAGATTATTGTGTTTGACTATTAAAAGAACAGTGTTAGCAAATAGGAAGAGGCAACAAGGAGACTGTGGATTATGGTTTGACAATGTCACCTCGTGTGGGGATTACCAGTGCAGGCAGCAGGCATTGGCACAGAGGGATTTACAAGGATGCTGCCTGTAAGAAGTGGGGAAACACTGTTATCCTGAATTCCTTAGGAACCAAGGGAGAGATTTACAGAGCAGTTCGAGGAGGCTCATGGTCACATGCCATACACTTGATGCAAATAAGAATCAAATGCTGTAACTGAAAACAGAGAAAAAATAAAGACCACAGTTTCATTCTGAAGAGCCAAGGGCATATAAGGTTATGGGAAGAAAGGATAAAGGAAGAATATTTGATGAACTACATTGACCAGGGGAAGCCTGGAGTACAAAAGGCAAAAACAAAGTGTGGGAAAAAAGGTATGACTAGAGGAATCTCTGGAAGGAGGAAAATAATGTGACCATATTTCTAGGAGGTGATCAGCAGCAAGTAAAATTGCCATAACAGGGATAAAAAGTAAAAAAAAAAAAGCAATATAACTGCTTTATTTTCATTTCCCTTTAAAAATGCTCCCTGCAGCTAGTAGTTCTAAAGATAGACTGCCCTAAGAAGTAGTTTCTGATTTCCAGAAAGTACTGGGTTCCCAAATGGTTTGGATATTGACTTTATCTGTTATACTGTAAATCCAGTACCCAACACTGATCAAAGGAATGCAAGCTATGAAAAGCTTATAAAAGGAGAGCTGTGAGGAGAGAAAACTTTCAGCAGCCTATTCCTGCCCTGTGTTCTAATCTGTTGTGAAATCTAGGTTGTGATGATCATAAAACCAGCAAGTGTGTTAAGAAGCAAGTGGTACAATCATGATGAAGAAGAGTTTGAATTTGAACTCTTACTGAGACTTATTCCTCCACTTTGTATCATAAATCCAAAATACTCAGCTTTCTTATGTACCCTACCAGTATGAAGGGAATGTTGTGACCAGCTTCACTGAATCCCTGCCAGTTTGTACTGGAAAGACATAAAAAGGGTGTCAAAGAACTGAAGATGTGAAGAACTAATCCTGCTGTTGACCCTAAGAGGTAGAATGCATCAATTACCAACCACAAAACCCAGCTTTCATGTCTAGGAAAAACCAAATATCTGTATTAAAGAGCAATACCATTAACAAGGTACCAGTTAAGGAAAGTAGCTGAAATTGATCTCTGTGTTGAGCGGCAACACATGGTATATTAGACACATGAGCATCCACCAGCTCTCTGTTGGGACAGCCACAAAGCAGAAATACTGGAAGGGTTTACAGAGGAGCAAGGTTTTTAAGACCAATGTGTAGCACAAAGTGCTACAAAAACAGAAACCAATAGAAAAGATGCAGTATGCCTTCATTAGAGAAAATCCTTGTGATGCAACCTCTCATGGAGTCCTGCTGTTGTATGAGTTCAGGCAAAATGTGATCCAAAACCAGTGGGCCATAAAAACAATAACAGCTTTCCAGTATTTTCGACACATTGAATTTATATGAGCAAAAACATGTAGGCCTGGAAGAGTTTGTAGCGTGAGTCACAGCTGCTCTGTGACAGAGCCTAAAAGCTAGAAATTTTTGAGAACAAATGAAGCAAAACATCAGAACATTTTTGTATATCAAGTGGTCAGATGACCTTGTGCACTTAACAAAATTTTTAAAAAGAAAGGCTTTGGAAGTCAATTTGGATTTTGGTTGTAACCTGACAGTCTTAATAGCATTAAGCAGAGTATTTTTTATTATCAGTCTTGCAAAATAATGGATATGCAAAAGAGATATGACCATAAGATTATTCTGAAAGAATAGGAGTCTGGTGAGGGAAGACAATTATCCCAAGTTCCCTAAAGGTGGGTATGAAATGGGAATAGTGTGATAAAGTTGAGAAGCTGAAAATTTATGTTGAGCATAAGCAAATCTGATTTGTTACACAGACAGAAAACAAAATTTATGTTCTTCTGTAACAGAAACTTCATGGGTTTTGAGACAAGGGAAAACTATTTCCATCCTATGCCAAATCACTGCAACCATTCATTTCTGCATCAAAATCATGGTTCTGGGGTCTAACCTGTAACCTACCAAATGAAGCCTTGGTCTTAATTTTTTTAAATCATAGGGTCCATCAAGCCCTGAAGAACTGGCCCAGTGATGAATTGCTTTCTGTGTAAAAGAATTGTGTTTTTATTCTCATATCAAGTGGTTTTCCTGCAGATTTCAGACATGAGGGTCCTGTTATGCCATCTCCAGCTGCCCTGCACAGCTGTTGAGTGTGACATGAACATCCCCTTCCTCCCAGGGGACTCCAGCTTTCCAGTCTCTTTGGAAATGTACTCTAGGAATGGCTCAGCAGTGCCACAGAGATGCTGCATACATGATAGACACCTGCATTTTATCAGGTGAGTCCACCCAATATGCCAACCAATATCTTCCTAAAGCCGTTCTGCTAACGGATGTCAACTTCCCATTCTTTCCCTAACAGACTTTTCCCATTTCTTCCTCCTGTGCTAACATCAGCAGCACACTGGGAATTCATATTCATTGCATTATCTACTGTGATCTCATTGTTTTTTGTTCTGGGGATGCAATTGCTCCTCTTGCAAATGTGAATACATTCTTTGTTTCTAGATGCATAATCCTGCACTTAACTGTGATGGAGCACATGTTGACAAAATGAGCTGCTTAACGATGTGCTTGGGCCGTGTTTTCATTATTTTTTATCTGCCAAACCTTGCATTACCAAGTTTACTACTATTGATTTCTTTTTCATTCCAGAACATGGGGAAAGATGTTGACTACCATAGAAGAATTTTTTTTCCAGTTATTTATGTCTTTCCAGCAGGAAGAGTGTGGGTTTTTGATTTAATATTTCATTACTATATTTAATATAAGCTACAATGATTTAATGTAGTAGAAATACGTGCATGTATCAAAATGTTGTGCAACAGTGAATCAAATTGCCATTATTTAAATAGACTATACCAGCATGGTTTCTTTTCTCCTGTAAGCGTGGAGATTAATTTTTAAAAATCAGGTTTATCTAATAAGACATATTTTCCATAATACCATGCACATCTAAAAATCATTTTATGGCATAAAATGTACTTATTTTTTTTGAGATAGATGCTTGATCTATGGTGTTAAAACATCTGTTGCTATCATATTTTACGTTAAGTTTTTTGACAATAAAGTTGTTGGAATTTTGTTCTTAAATCTTTTATCTAACAAAATGTATTTCTTTTCCTTTGTGTTTACAATTTAAACAATGAAAGGAACTACTGGATGTTTGCCTTTATTTATTTCCTCACATCCTGATTTTTTTTCTGTTTTGTTTTTTGTTTGTTTTTTTTAAAATTTTTTTTTCCCCTGAGTAAAAGTAAGATAAGGCTTTAGATTAGAAAATAAATAATTTGAAAACTATGAAAACTAGAAAGTTATCACTTTTTTTTTTCCCTCAGGAAATAAAAAGTTTTCTACTTGTGAACTACTGACATAATTCTTGACCATTTCTTTTCAATGGAATTTGTGAGAAATAAATGTCTAATTTTGTTGCAACTTGGTGATATTTGAAATGAAAACTTTAAGGTACTTGAAATAATTCATAGGAGATGGTGGAATAAGCTTGTGGAAAAGCTGGAAGGCACCTCTTTTGAGGAGCACATGAGGGCTGAGGTTTTTCCAATATGAGCAGTGCATTCCATTTGCCTACTAAAGCTAATAGGGGATCAGTTCACAGTTCGACCTACTGTCAGGGAAAAGTGAAAGAACCTGATCTGCAGGTTAAAATCAGTCTCCATTTTTCAACAATTTCCTTGATGCTTTCACTTTTCCTTAGTCACATCAGGTAAAACAATCCCCTCCGGGAATTAAAACCTTTCAATGTGCTCCAGGAAAAGACAGTGAAAGTGATATTTGTGTCACTGATTGAAGAAATTAAAAGTATGTTCATCTTTTTAAATAAACTTTGAATTAAGTTCATGGGGAGCTTCTCAATAGCTAAAATATAAGATTTCCTGAGGAATGCATTATTTTCTGTGCATTTGGCAATACAGTGGCAGGTCCTAGGGAAGTGGAATGCAAACCTCACAAGGTCTGGTAAAGGAGGTCAAAAAAGACAAGAAAACGTCTCCTAGAGCACAGACAGTGTTCTAGAAATTTAAGAGCTGACAAGTGTCTTTTTCAGCTTGTGAACAAAAATCCCAAGTCGTTATCAATTGCATTGCTATAAAACTGAACCACATATACAGTTTTTTACTTTAAAAAAAATTAAATAAATCAATTCACATTTTTGGCTTGTTTTGCCCAGTTTATGAATTTGGTCTTGTTTGTCCGTCCTTGACCACCAATTACTTTAACACCTCCTGACCAATTTTAAAATCATCATAAATTTCTACACTTTTTTTTTTTTTTTTAATAGTCCATAAAGGGATTCTATTACTTTCCCTTCAGGGAAAGAGTCAGTATATTAGAGGTCAAAATCCACGTAAGAGAGATCTTTTGAAACTTGCTTCATTAACTGCATTGTCTGACTCCAAATAACCTAAGAAAGTGTTAGAATGTCTCCATCTATGATTAGTAAAGCCTTCCCTGCTTCAATATCCTACCAAGGTTATTAATTTAAAAGCAGGCTAACTGCACGATAAAGTTCTTACTGTTTCTCAGCTCTGATGGAAGAGACAGTGAAAGTCCACATAAAGGAATACAAAAGGCACTGAGCTGCTCAGAGAGGGACTTCGACAAGGGCATGCAGTGAGAGGACAAGGGGGAATGGCTGTAAACTGAAAGAGGGTGGGGTTAGATTAGATGCTAGAAAGAAATTTTTCCCTCTGAGGGTGGTGAGGCCCTGGCATGGGTTTCCCAGAGAAGCTTTGGCTGCCCCATCTCTGCAAGTGTTAAGGCTGGGTTGGACGGGGCTTGAGGCAGCCTGGTGTAGTGGAAGATGTCCCTCGCCATGGCAGAGGAATTTGAACTGGATAACGCTTCCAGGATAAAGTTCCTTCCAATCCAAATCATTCTGTGATTTTATGATTCTACTTTTGCTGGAGAAGATGAGGTGAGCCCAGCAGTTCCCCCTCCATAAAATGGTGTTTTGAAGTTGACTGGGAGAGTGATGGGACGGATATTTGCACTGGTGGGTTGTTTTCCAAAATACTCATCATTTTTACAGCTCCAACATGGCACTTTCTGGTAATGTTTTTAAGAACAGCAGCCAGCATCTCTCCTTTGGAGTCTTTTCTTTCAGCTGCTCTTGTAAGGAGATTGTGCTTTAGATAGGTTTGGGTTTTGCTCCTTGCACAGTTTCCTTTTCCAGTGATATCTACTCTAAGCACAAACAGGCTTTTTGTTCCCAAGTCTCCCGGTCTAGTTTTAGAAGGTTTAAATAGCATTAGCAGAGAGCTTTGTGTTAAACAGTTTCCAGTTATGATAGAAGGACAGAAGGTTTCATTGCTCTGCATTCAGTATGCAGAGCACCTCCCCACCTTCAGCTTCTCACAACTGTATGTCTTCCCTGCAGGATAATAATTTCTCAAGAGAAACAGCAAAAATATCAACTAGAAACTTAAAGAAATACAGAATTTTTCACCATCTAGGACATTGCCAGGTGCACCAATCTGTCATTAGGTCCCCCTTTATAACACAATGCAAGTGCTCCCTCTAGTAGGTTTTATCTGCTGTTTCTGAGTTTCTGCAAGGTTTGCAAAATGCTGTAGTACTAAATGGTTTCATGGCAATGTTAGCACAATAATTTTCTTTAAAAGCAGGATATCAACAGCAATGGAGTTCATAACACCAGGAAAAGCTGTGGTATTTAACATTTCCAGGGCAAATTTGCATTTGAATATAGATTAGGATATGTGGGTAGGGCAGGTCTAAGTGTCATACCAGGCTGTAAAGGCATATTTTCCTCCTTGTAGACTTTAAAATATAGAATATGAGCAAAAAATTTTCTAGTACTGAAATGCCGGGGATGAGTGCAGGAAAATGCAAGGACAACATGCCGAGGCTCAACTACGTGTTCTCAGGGAACTCAGAATGAATGATGTACTGCTGAGCCACATAATGTGGCCATTGCATTCACCAGTGAAATTCAGCCAGGTCTGGTTAAAAACCAGCATCTGCTTCCCAGAGAAGCACCTGCACAGTACTTGGAGCCAGGCAGTGCTCACCAGCACTGCACTGACCTGCGCAGCAGGGGAATTGGAGGAAGAGACAAATGCAATTATCCTCACTGAAAAACCAGCCAAGACAGTGAGGACAGTGTGCTCACTCTTGCAGAACAAAAACTAAAGAGCAGTTTTAGTGATCCACAGCTGCAAAGGTCTGAGGTTTTCACCATATTCAGCCCTGTGCCTGCATCTTCAGCTGCTGCTGCTCCCCCTGCCTCTTTGGGCATCCAAAATAGCATCTCCTTCCTCACCTCCCCATCAGATGAGTGTGGATGAAACATGACCTGTTTGTACACATCCAGCAGGACTAACACATGGAAAGTCAGCTGTCATACCTGGAAGTACCTGCCCCTGAAGGCCAGGAACACAGGCACATGAAAGTGGCATGAATAACACGGGCTGCTGCTGTCATTTGTTGCTGCTCATGGAGCAGTGAGCCCTGAGCCAGTGTGGGTCCTGCATGCTGTATGTGACCGCAGGCAGTTATCCCACCAGAGAGGAGAAGTCACTTCACAGGAAGGAAATGGAGTGAAAAAGGATCAGGAATGGAAAGATAAAACTGAATTATTAAAATCTCAACTAGCTAGTGGATGCACAAAGGACATATAAATGATACAATACTGAGTAAAGTCTTTTTAGTTTGTTTGGTATTTGCAATAGACTCCTTAAGCCTTGATTCTATGCAAAGTTTTTAACATTGCAGATGAATATAGCAGTTAAATATTGATTTAGAACATTTGGCAGATGGCCTATTGAGTTCTATATCCTTTTTTGAACTCTTCAGGGGAAAATTATTAGACTAAAAGTAGGCAGCTATGGGAAAATATCTTCACAAGTGAAATTTCTTTGTACCAATATTCAAACCAGATTTTTAGCATGGTCATTAATTTTTATGCTTCTTCCTTATGGTTACGGTTTAGTATTGCAATATTATTCAAAATAATGAAGATGTTTTTGCTAGTTGTGTAAAAATCCAACCTTTTCTTCATCACACTGAATTTTGAGGCACAACCATATCTCCCAACAGTGAATTCCAGGGATGATTTGCACAGAAAATGTATTCCAGGTGAAAAACAAACACATTTGCTGGCTTTAGTTTTTGTCCAAAACCCAGAGGCACAATTTTGGATTCCCTGCAGAGGATCATAGTACCTAAGGCAAGCAGACAGCCTGCTTGATGGAGCATAGAACAGTCACTTTGTGCTTCCTTGAGTAATAGAGCCCACCTTTCCTTCCCAGCTCAAAAGAAAAAGCAGGGCAAGGCTGAATATTTCCACAACACACCAAAGAACACAGAACACATCCTCAGCCTACCCCACATCTGCTCTTTCCTGCAGATCCACCATGCTCCTACAGAGACCAGAAGCCACCATCAATCTTCCTGTGTGCATGGAGCTCACAGGAAAGTGTGAACTAGTAGTAGGATATTGGTGAGAAAAAGATCTGGCAGGAAATTATATCCAAACTGAAATAAGAACAGCCCTATATATAAAATATCATAAAAATATTTGCATATACATAGGTACTGTGAAAAATTACACTCCACAGTTGAACCAGACAGACCCTGGAGTTTATAGGTGCAAATTGCAACAGTGAAAATGTTAAGAATACTTTTATAAATGTATGGCTTTTTAAGCCCTGGAACAAGTTGTTGAGGCAGGTTATGGAATTGGTATTGGTGCTATTCGAGGGTGGATTTGGCAGTACCCAATTAAGGATGATATACATGGAGCTAAATAATTTTTGCCATGAGGCAGCTCCTTTCCAGCCCAAATTAGCCAAAGGTGAATGTGATGTGCATTGATACATGCTAAGCACAAAAAATGAAACTCTGCTTTAATGAGATCAACACACAGAAAATGTGCATTCAATAAACAACCTTAAATAACCCAGAGGCAGGAATGAGTATTGCCACGAAAAGGTAGAAAATGAAAGCAAGAGGTGTTCAGACAAATGTGTGAAGCGTCTGAAGAGGAAGTATGCTTTTCTATCAGGACTGAATTGGTGTATTGATTGAGAATAATCATACATCTGAAGTGCAAAAGCAAATCATTCTTTTCAGCCTTTGACTTTTTTAACTTAAATCATGGTCTCTTATCAATTCACTTTTTCTAAAGGGTTTTAGAAATGCTTGCAGCAAATTAGAAGCAGTTCAAATGACAGCTCCCAGCCTGTTAGCTGCAGGTGGATAGCTGAGGAAGATATTTTAATAATACTAACAACAATAACAGACAACACTATTTGGAAATGTTTCTTGGGACAAATGGGTTAACTGAGTTCCAATTAGAGACAGATGGAGCTAGACTTTACCTACCTTTTCTCAAACAACAAACACAGAGAATGTATTTTGTATTTGCTCTGTTGTTAAAGATCTGGCAGTGATGGTCTGTGCTTGGGCAGTGGTCCACAGGTGAATGTCTCCACCTGTGCTGAGCCTCAGAGCCACTGACCTGCAGCCCTTCAGCCCTGCAGCCCTACAGCCCTACAGCCCTACAGCCCTACAGCCCTACAGCCCTACAGCCCTGCAGCCCTGCAGCACCCCCCCCCCCCCCCCCATTCCTGGAGGATGACATTTGTCTTGATAAGGGACCTTCTGAAGAGCCTTTACAGGAAAAGAAGGGTTAGAATTCCATCTCTAAGGGATTCAAGGCAGTCTGTGCATATCTGCTGTATATGCATCCATGTGTCTGGGTCTTAGAACTCACATATATAGCAGAATCACAGAATCACAGAGTCAATTAGGTTGGAAAAGACCTCTGAGATTATTTGAGTCCAGCCTGTGACTCAACACCACCATGTCAAGTAGACCTGAGTGCCTCATCCAGTTATTCCTTAAACGCCTCCAGGATGGTGACTCTGCCACCTCCTTGTGCAGCCTGATCCAATGTTTAATCACCCTTTCTGTGAAGAAATTCTTTCTCGTGTCCAAACAAAATGTCCAACCTAAATGAGATCAGCATGCAGAAAAAGTGCATCCAATAAAGACCCTTAAATAACCCAGTCTAGGAATGAGCCTATTTGACCACCCGAAAACCAAAAAAACTCAGGTGTTGAAGTCTAAGAAGTCACCCTTTTTCAGAGACAGATGAAATCTGCCAGAGATTAGCACAGCTCATCCTGAACATCTACTAAACAATTTCCAAATAGCTCTGGACTTTCCTATTTCTTTCTATTGCCTGCAAAGGAAATTGAGATTGTGTGACTGTTGAAGGGGGAACATTTGGGAACACCTGGATTGGGTGCTACAAACCCTGCTGCTGAGGCTGAGGCTGGCTGGGCTGCTTTGTGCATCCCTTTCTGCTGAGTGTGAGAAGGCCCAAAGGACTTGCTCAGAGATAATCTCCTCCCAGCTGAGGAGAGGACAGTCCGTGTTCAGTTGCCTCTCCCTAACCATCACCACTTCAGGACATGGTTGCAGAACCAGGATGCATGGTGCAAGTGCAGCAGATTACCCCAGAAAAGCTTTAGTCTTCTACTCAAATTCCAGGAAAGATTGTTCTTGGGTGAAATTTCTTTCCCAAAGCAATGAAAAAAATCCCACCTACTGCAATGGGAAATAGACTTGTCAGGAAATAGATCATGTTATGGGGAAATGAACTTTACAAATATACAAATAAGGCAAATTTCTAAACCCATTCATATGAAATATTTGTGTGAGATGCCCATACAAATAAGTAATCTCAAACATTTTTAAATCTTCCAGTTATTTGGGGGGTTTTGTGTGGTTTGTTTTTTTCTTTCCTTTTTTTTTCTTTTTCTTTTTTTTTTTTTTTTTTTTTTTTTTTTTTTTTTTTTTTTTTTGTGGGTTGGGGTTGGTTTTTTTGGTATTCCCATTTTTCTCTGTAAAAGTCAATAACAAAAATTTTATAATTAAGGACAAGGTACTTCAAAACCCTTAAAGATCTGCTGAATGAGTGGAGACATGAACTGCTGTTACATCTAAACAACAGATTCACTGCATTTCTAAGGCAGGGGTGGAGGGGTAGTGGTTAATGTCAGGAGGTCTCTTTTCTCTGAAGGGTTGTTCTCTTGCTCCTCATTGAGATAGGAGGTGATGTGCAACATGAGATTCATATGGGATTGGCTTATTGCTGCATCAAAAGGAAAAACCCAAAGTATGAGTCACTTGTGAAATATTTGTCACATTTGTAATCAGAAAGTCCATTGCTTGAAGTAAAGGTTAGAATACTGTGATAATTCATGTTCAGGTAAACTAGTGACAGTCTGTACTTTGGCTCTCACATTTGTCTTCTGAGGTTTGAAAAAAATAATTTCTCATCTGAACTAGGACTTTTTTTCTGCAATTTTCCATGACTCTGCTGCTAATATAATACTGTGACATCTCAAATTTACTGAAAGGTGATCACCAGTCATTATTTCAACAACTGCCATCTGAAAGAGGTTAGACAGCTTCTATCTGAAATGCTAATAACTGCCTGGAGTCTTTGCCTTGATTCCTCCTTCCATTTGAACAACTCCGGGGAACAAATAATAGGACATTTTACCAGAAAAGTCTGCACTGAAAGTACAATCTCTGCCATCCCTCCTGAGCTCTTGCATCAGGCATGGGGCTACTGCTGGATACAGGCAGCCTATTGGTTCTTAAAGTTTTTGTATCACTTTACTACTTCTCTGCTGGCAGTGTGGCTACTGGCAGGAGTGGCAGCAATACTGCAATGTCTGGTAGGGCACTCAGTGAGATTAATATTTTCTAAAAAGTCAGTTACAAACAGCTGTTCCCACAAACATCTTATGGACTTCATGTTCTGGCCTTACAAATGACAGGAAATATTTCTCCCATCCCCTGTGAATCCAGCCTTCTAAGAAGCATGTACCCTATAGAGTACAAAAATCATAATTACACTATAATTATTTTGTAGGTGTTTTTTTATCATAAGATTTCCACTAATTTATATAATTAAGTACTTCATGGACTGGCCAAAAATAATTGCAACGTAAAATGATGTAATTGGTACAGCTGCATTTAAAAATACACAGTCAGGACCTTAGCTGAGTTAAGTCATTATCTCCCTGATGATATCAGTCTGGTTCCTGCACATTAAAAAGTAGATCATGGGAGCAATAATATCTCAATTATGTAGTTAACCTTCTGGTTATATTAATTAGTGATGATTAGGCATGGGAAACCATAATTATGTCACGTACATAACACCCCTTTGAAATTGCATATGAATCTAAACACAAAAGGCAGATGTGAACATCAAACCAGGGCTAGAACAAATATGAAACATAATTATATGACCCTCTATCCTCTGTCTGAAACACAGCCAATCATGACATCTTTGCTGATATTAAATTTGTAGAAGAAACTGCAAGTTTTATTTGTCCCAGAAGAGAAATGCAAGGTAGAACAGTCTCGCATTCTGATTTGACACACAGGTTATTAAATTCTGAATAAAAAATAGACCAATAAAACATTTAGGCCCAATTCAGTTAATAAACAAAGAAGTTCTGAAACTAAAGAAGCACCTTTGCATTAATCCACAACATTTATCCATTTGTCTGGGGTATGAACAGCTAAAAATCAGCCTCCCTTGCTCCTGTTTGCAGGAGATCCTGGCGGCCAGAGAATTATTTGCAGGGGCCTTTCCCAAAGAGCTTCTCCTGAATGGCTGCAAAAATGTGGTGGCAGACACTCTACTGAGAAAACTTTTTCCAAGGCAGCTGTCTAAGGAAACTCTGGTTGGGCAGAGAGAGCCAGAGCAAGCAGGATTTTCCACCACTGTTCTCATGCCTAACTTAAGGCTGAAATTTTTCACTTTCAAGGATAAAGAGAAGCCAATCTGAGCTAACACTCTTTCCCCAGTACTGCAGAGATGTGCTTTATCCCAGCAGACCAGTCCCTCACAGCAGGACTAGTGTAAATAATTATGATGGAGGACACTCAGTCTAAATTTAGAAAAATATTAAACATTCCACTTTTCTATAGGCTTCTGTCACCTACTGAAACCCACAGAATCTCTGCAATTCAAGAGAAATTGTGGATCTAAACAGCCAGGGTTATTCCTGTCATTCAGATGGCAGCATCCTGCCACTCTCGCAGGGAAAAGGACAAACCCAGACTATCACAAAATTTCCATTAAAATTAAACCTTTGAAAAGTGACTGCTAGAAGAAACTGCATATTTTTGACCACACAAATCTACTTTAAATGGATGGTTTGCAAATGTCAGGTTGAAGTGTTTCAAAGTTGGAAGCTTCCAGAATTAATGCTACCTGTGTACTCTGCATTGTACTTGCATGGTCTTTGTCACCCTTATTGCCTGGTTTAATTTTTTTTTTTTTAATCTAAGTAACTTGACTTTGAAAGCTTGACTTGCAAATCTGGCATTTGCAGTTCAGGGAAACCCCACCTTGTACACTTTCTCTTCTATACTCAATTATTATTTGATATGCTATTTGCTTTCTGCTGTGCCAGCAGCAAGGGACACTGGTAAAACATGGCCAGGGTTATTTATTCACCACAGAATCAACAGTCCTGAAGTTTTCACTGTTTCTGCTCTGGGCTGTCAGATCAGTCCATGACAGCCAGGTCCCACAGAAAACCCTGCCCAGTAAGGGTCCAGCTGAGTGAGACCCTGGGTGATTCTGGGCAAAGCAAGGTCTCATTAGGTGGCAGTGTCCCTTAAGGGACTGAAGGCACACAGCACTTTGCAGAATGTAACCCACTTAGACTTTGGTAAGACATTCTGCTTGCCTTTTCCTCCAGTAAACTGTAAAAGTGTTGCCTAATATTTATAAGCAGCAGTTCCCAAGCATTGCAAGCTGCTCTCTAATGACATTTTCAATTCAGTCTGAGACACCTGAATGAAATTGCTGAGGAAGTTACATAAATGCTTCCTTTTTCACCCTGAATTGCATTCAATATAACATTATAGAAACAATCCTTGCAAACATCTCACTTCAAGAGAGGTAGTTTTTTCCTTGCCTTTTGCTCTTGGCAGTGGCTGTGACAAGAATGACAGAGCAAAACACAACAGAAAGTTATAAATGTTGCTTTCCCTAAGACAGCAAACAAAGTCATGGACTACTGAGGTGGGAAACTGAGGCACTCTGCTCTTAGAAACTCTCACCTTTGTCTCACCCTGGGGCGGCAGAGAGGTTTTAAATTGAGGAGCTCCTTGGGAGTGAGAAGTCTGGGACCTGTCGAACAAAGCAATTGTGCAACCCATCTCTCCAGCTATCTAAAAAGAGACCCCAACACAGGAATGCACAATTTAGGGAAGGTGCTTTTCATCACTTCAGGGTTTTTTCACCTTTACTTCAACTTGCTGCACAAGCAAGGTGGTGGCTTTTGGTTGCTACTTTGATATGCACCTCCTGACACACAAGGAAAAGGTTGTCAAAATCTGATTACAAGCATGACCCCCTCTTCATTCTTTTCTCCTTTCTTTGTTCCCTAAACCCAAACCCCTCGGACAGGTCAGCATCCCTCCATCACAACCTGGCATGTTCTCTTCTGGCTTTCTTCCCTTTCCCCATCTCAGCACTTTCTTTCCATCAACTCCTCTGACACCACAGAGCCATGCACAACTGAAGAGCTGGCACAGGGCAGTCCATGTCAGGGGCCATTGCTACAATTCAACAGTGCAGATGACTGAATTAGAAGCTTTGGCACAGCCTTGTTTATCACTATTAATGAGGCTGAACCAAATATACAATTCCTTGGGGTCTTTAGCTTCTCTCCTCTCTTTCACTTCTGGAACCTTGACCAATCCCTCCATTCCGCTTCTTCCCACCTCAAGTAGCTGCTCCAGAGATTCTGAGAGCAGGACTGATGAGGCCACAGCTCAGCCCTTTTATTTAGTGGCAGAGATGCATCATTAAGGGCTAGATTAAATAGGTGGGATTGGGGATGCATACACCCACAGGAGTTTTCTTGGGAGAAGATAAGAAAATATGGTCTTTTGGGAGGTAGAGGTTTTAAGGAAAGTATAAGACCCTTCTTCAAACCTTGACTCTGTGACTTTACATATGTAGATGACTCTTACAGTACTTAGTCTATAGGACTAGAAGCATGAATGGCGCTTAAGAAATTTAGCTGTAAAAATGCAGAGTGCTGGCCACTAGTAAGATTCTCTGCCATCAGAAATTGAGCATGAAAATGTTTAGTTCTAGGCTGCCCACCACTGAGATTTTGCAGAGTCATCACTGGGGTTCAGGCTTATGTTGGGTTTATGGCAAAACTCTGACAAACTTGGGTGTGAGGGCACCAAGAAATGCTGCCTCCATAACTAAGTTGGGCACCTTCCCCTCTGCCTTTCCAATGCAACTTCCCAGAAAACTCAGCAACCACATGGATGCACTGGGAATGCTTGGAACCAAACAGTAACAGAAGGATTGAAAGCAATTCTTCTGCTTATAGAGCTGGGTTTTACATTTGTTCTTCTTTCACACCTTCCCCTGTCTGGGTGCAATGCAAAGGAAATCTGTGCAGCTGATCTGGGATTTCACAAACCAAGGGATTATGCGCCACAGATCCTGACAGGCCCCCGTGCTCACAGCCTGGCAAACACCACAACTGTAATCTCCTCTCTGAGATAAAGTCCATCAATCTTATCCTTACTCCAACCTGTCCCACTCTGCCCTTCACACAGAGCTCGAAGAAAAGCCCTTCTTGGGAAGGATGTTAAAATCTACCCTTCCTTGGTACCCTCCTGTTTAACTTACTCTTTTGGCTAACCTTCCATCAAAGTTGGGTCAACACATATCCATTTGTCTGCTGAGCTTACTAGTTTTCAATAACAATTTCTCCTTCATTCTGTAACAGAGATCAATAAAACTGCCCCTCTCTCATGTTGGCTGAGATTCCAGGAATGTCATTTGCTTTTTATTGTTGCTACTGCTTTGTTTTGTTTCCATTTTTCTTTCTTTTTTTTTTTTTTTCATTTCTTTTTTTTCTCTCTCTCTCTCTTTTTTTTTTTTTTTTTTTTTTTCCCTTTGGCAAGGCACAGATCAATTTAGAAAGATGAAAATGACTTAGACTTTCACTCAAAGTAAAATCTGCACTTTATAACCCAGGATGTAATTTACAATTCTGTCATTAAACTCTGTTAATCCTATTATTATGAAGATAAATAATTACCCATAGCGAAGAAAGGGATTCCCAACAGAGTAGAATTATATTTTCCATCAGTAATGAAAAATATCCCTGCTGCAGTGACACTGGAAATACAGATAGTGAGTACTCCCAGGAGTCCCAGGAAAGGCTTGCTACGCAGGCAGTCCTTCATGGAGCTCGAGAGGGTAGCAGTCAGGAGAATCAGCATCAGGCTCACCAAAATCTTGCCCCTGGCCAAGAGACTGGTCTGGTGGAAGTCCTTCCAGAGGCTAAAGGATGCTAGTGAGTAGAGCTGCAGATCCTGGTGATCCAGCTGCATCTTGTGCATCAGTTTACAGAATTCGCTCTCCCACTTCTCCCCAATGAGGTCCTGGGTGACAGAGCCATACGTTTGGAGGTAGTAAGTGATTTGGATGGCTCTGGCTGATTTGACTCTCTGGTCCTTGCTGTTTGGCACTTCCATGACTCCTCCGAGCTGGTGGCCAATGAAACTGCTCCTTCCATCCTGGGAGAGAAAGCAGAAAAGATGAGCGTGTGGTTATCGTGCTTATGACGTGCTGCAGTGATAGACTCTGTCTCCTCTCACAGGCATGCCAAGAGCTCTGCTCAGACACCACGGCACTCAGCAGGAGCTTTGCCATTCACCTCACTGGGCTTTGGGATCTGTACCTGCTCTGCCAAAACTCTGTCTTACTCATTAGGATCACCTGTTTTCCTGTGCTGCAGTTCAGGGTCTGCTCTGATACTCATTGCAGTCTCTGGGATTCTCAGATATCCAGGACTAAAATGTTGAATGCAAGCCCTTAACCCCATGGGAGAGGATGGTCTTCCACATTTAACTTACGGACAATGACAAATCTCTTATTACAAAAAGTTTGAGATGAAGATTAATTTCTGGAAGATTTGTGATTTCTTGACACTTTGGAAATGATTTTTAGAAGTTGGAAATATACGGAAAATGAAGCCTGATTCCTCAGGATACAGACAGATCCACAAAGTTTAATAGCTATTCTGTCTCCAGAAAAATATAATTAAAATAAGAATTTTTTAATTGTTAATTTGGGATTTCATGGATTTAAATAAATGTTATAGAGAAAAGAATTTACCTAACACCTATATTTAACCACGGTTTGTTTATTCATACATTTCAGGAGTATAAACCTTACTCTGGTATCACTTATTTGGGTAAATGCTAGGACATATCAAACTCCATGACAATCAGTAAAGGACACATCATGCCCACTCAGCCTCCATCTGTTAACAAGACCAGGCCTTTTTTCCATGCAAAGTTATCTGGCCTCATTTAAATATTTGTTTTGGGTTTTTTTTCTTCTGTCGTTAGAAGGATTTAATAAGAAAGGTCCTGTAAGAAAGGTCATCACTCTTCAGCCACTGGTTGTAGGATAATTGTATGTGCCCCTTCCAAGACAGGGGAAGCCCGTGTGGATTTAGAAGATCAAATCCAGTTGCAAACTGAGGAATAAGACTCAGTGATAAAATTGTCCCTGCACAAGTAATCTCTTAGATCAAAAAAGTCTAGATCCAGGGATTTTCTTTTGCACACCAAATAATATTTTGCTTTCTTCCCAACATAAATTGGATTATAAATTTTCAGATTTATTCCTCTTGTATTTTAAAAAACTATAAAATTCTCAAGGCGGTTGATGTCTAAACTACCTTGCAGCAGTGAGCTGCAGATAACATTCTTTGTCTAGGCACACTACTGGAATGAGCTTACAACTTGAATTTGGGAGAGGCTCTGCCCTCCACAGACACACATAGAAGCAGTCACCTGTAAAAGGCCAGAACCATTTCAGGGAGACACTTAAACATGTATTACATCCAGCATTACCCACTTCTAGAAGCACCCGTGCTGCATGCAGGTCATTATCTGAAATTGCCAGACCTGCTCATAGCAATGATTCTCATCCTAAGGAAAAACCAGTGAAATGAGGCTTTATGAAACATTGATGTCTTCCAGCATGTTGACTCATAGAGCAAATAAATATCAGAAATCAGGAGACAGTGTTGAAAATGTTTTATGTACTCACCTTGACTTCAATCAGGTATGTAAAGGAGGTAATCCTCCCACTGAGAAATTTCTGCCTATGCCTACTTTTATAGCAGGAGCTCACACTGTTCCCAGCATTTGCCTGCCACAGCCCAGGGAACGTGACAAAGTGCTTTTCAGAAGTTAATTTTTCTCCCTATTCCCAGTTGTTATTTCCCACCAAAATAGCGGCTTCTGGCAAGGGTATCCTGGCACAAGCTGACACAAAAGGTGAACTGCTGTCTAGTGCCAGCTTCCCAAATCACCTGGAGCCTCATTGCAAATGTCACATAAGCAGAGACAGCTATCACAGAGAGGCAGCTGCTGCAGTTCAGACTCCAAAAAATCCTCATCCCCAGGATTTCATGCTTGAATCCTGTTTGGATTTTTTATTACTACTCTTTCTAAGGAGAGGTCACACCTAGCATTCAAACACTCACAAAAAGTACATTTCCAAGCTGGTAATTAAGGCTTAAGCAATGCAGTCCTGGCTCACATTGGATGCAACTTTGCAGCTAAAAATCCCCACTTGGCACCACTTTGACATTTTGGAGAGAAATTTCACATTTCTCATTGTCTGGGCAGTGCTGACATTCAGAGGCTTGCAGGTGCTGCAGGATTCTGTAGCAGCACAGCTCCCAGCCCAGGCAGAGCACTGTAATTCAGGTTTCATTGATTCACTGTGCAGCAGGCACAGCAAGGTTATGGGAAACTTTGTGATGACCATCTGCCTTCCCCTGCGAAGGGTGCAGAGAGCAACGGCAACATTTCAAAGGAGGCAGCAGAGCAGGCAGGAATAAATCATGTTCTGCCGTATCTCCCATGAAACAGCAGATAACAGCTATTTTTTTACACTGATGTACAATAGGGCACCCAGCTCATATGTCAGCAAAATAGAGAGTAAGCTTTCAGATGGAATCGAGGAAATCACAGGCGCTGGATTGCTGTGAGGATATTATGTCTGTTCCTTTCTTTCTGGGGGAAAATTGTTCCCTATCTAAACAAGGATTTTGCCTTTGCTGCAGTTATAGTGTGCAAACGTGAATGTGGCACCACAGCACTTGGGAAAATTGGGCTTTTCTCTGAAACAGCTCTTGGAGAATAATAGAATCATAGAACAGCTTGGATTGGAAGGGACCTTAAACATCATCTCATTCCAAGCCCCCTGCCATGGGCAGGGACACCTTTCACTAGTCCAGATTGGTACAGACCCTGTCTAACCTGGTCTTGAACATGCCCAGGGCTGGGGAAGCCACAGCTTCTCTGCAGTGATTGCAATCTTAGCAAGGAAAACAGAACAAATATTGGGGAAAAAGTCTTTCATTCATCCCATTATATGGATGACAACTGATGTGTAGGAAAAAGGAGACCCAGTGTTGCCAGCATGACTTTCAGCACCTCCCAGAGTCCAAGACAGGGACCTACCTATTTTTGGAGTCTCATGGGAGCTTCAGGGAGTTATTCACTGTCCCAAGTTCTCTGTTGTCCTCCAGGACCAACTTAGTTAAAGAACAAGACATGAAGCGTTAAACTCCAGAACCAAACCTAAGGTCTGGGAAAAAAATTGTGGCTACAGTGACTTGTACAAATGATGCCTGAAAGAGCCAGGCAGGTTTTGAATAAAATTCCACATAGTTCTTAATGGAAAAAGGTGCTTTCTGCTCATAATTAGCGTGTCCTTCCTGATATATGCCGACATGCAGCTATTTTTAATTTTATAACATAAAATTTATGTTATAAAATATGTTATGTTTGGTGTTTCAGACTACTGACCTCTTACACTTTTTACCACCATCTGATGCTACTCTCAGATACGATATACAGAAAAACCCCACAAATAAGTAATAGTAATAGTTATTGGTTGTACATGATTTTATAGCCATGTATTTCCAGAGGATCTACAACAGAAGATGCTAATTGACTTTAGCAAGGTCCCTTGCATGGTTGGAATCTTGTTTCAGATTCCTAGGTTGTGTGTATGTGTCTCTCTCTTTTCTAATTTTTTTAAATGTCTGATGAAATCTTAGCAGTGTCTGTTCTTCCAGATTCTGATGACAGTTAATTCTCTCCAGATCTGACCATCTTTAAAGATGCAATGAAATATAGATCACCTGGTGGGGTATGTGACATTTCATCTAAAACAGGGGGCAAGCAAAATTCTTTGTTTCAATGGACATTATTAAATTGCTTTTTGTATTTTCCCTTTTCTTTTTCTAGTTGTCCTAAAGCCATTTGATATATTTAGACTCTGAAAAGGAGGAGAATGAGAACTCAGATGACAGGCATGTACAGCTTCACCCTCCTTTTCCCCCAGCCTGATGGACTTTGCCACCTGTGTTATGAAGATCTGACCTTGCTTGTGGTTGAAAATCCAAACTCCTTATTCATTCAGCGGTAATATTCACTAGTTGTGAATTGATGGGTACAGAATAAACCCCTACCATGTTTCAGGCTGGAAACTTATCTGTAAAGAATGCTTGGACCCTTAGTTTCCTAAGAAGATATGTAAGTGGCTTGGGAAGTTTGACTTGCTCAAGAGCTGAGGGCCTCTCGGGTTAAAGGAAACCAGCTGCTCCTACTGAGCTAAATATCTTTTGCTAGTGATAATAGTAGTAAGCACAGATCCTCTCAGCATGCAGCCCAGAGGGACACTAGAAATACTCCCTCACTACTAAAATTACCTGTGGCCTTTATTTTTTGTTGTTGTTGTTTCCTTATTATTTTCAGTGCAGCTGCTGCAGGCCCAGCTCCCACACAAGGGTTCTGTGTGGTCACTGCAGCACCAGCCCTTGGCGGGGCCTTACCATCTGCTGGGGTATTTTCTTTGTCCCAAATCACATTAAGTTAGAAAGAAAGTAGGACTGTAGTGAGTGCAGCAAGGGAGGGCCACAGTGGGGACTGGCACTGAGGGACGAGGTTTAGTGGTTGGCCTGGCAGTGGTAGGTCAATGGCTGGACTCAGTGATCTTAGAGGTCTTTTCCAACATAAATGATTCTATCATTCTTCTCTGCTCTGAATGGCATCAGGCTCCACTGGCTTTCCTCTCACAGGAAAGAAAGAAGGTTTGAGGTATTTTTGAGAGGGCATGGCTCCTGCCTTCTTAGCACCCTGCTCAGCAGAGTTTTTGCTGATGAGGGTTTGAAAACTCTTTTCAGATCCCTGGCAATGAGGAAAGGAGCCCTTGTTCCCTGCTGCTTGATCACTTTCATTCAAGTACATGTACAGGGCCTTACCAAGAAAATTTATATTTATTTTTTTAAATTATTTTTTTTTATTTTTATTTTACCTCTCATCAGCTGGAGTGATAGATCATTATCAAGCTACATTATAGAAATGTTAGGATAAAGCATGCCACCCTGCTTGCATGTTATTTTATCTTAAAAGCTTAAACTGTTCAACAGAGGGCAACCAGGAATGTCTGCTGAAATACATTGTGTGATAAACATCCTAATGAAATCAATGCAGTTGTTTCTCCCTCTGATAAGGACATTCCTGCTCTACTGTAGGTCACAGAAAGTATTATGCTAAAAACCACAGAAGTTAGGATGAAGTAAGTTGCTTTTCAGCCAGCTGTCAGTTTTCAATCTCAAAAAAAAAAAAAAAAAAAAAAGTTAAAAATTTAAATCCCCTTTCATTTAAGGTTTAACATATTGGGCTGCTTATGTTCTCTTCAGCCTCACTGTAAAGCTTTGAAGGAAGGTTCTTCCTCCTCAATCAAACTGATTTTGCTGTCCCTGTCCACAGTACAGTTACACATGGAGACCTTGTACCAGTCAATCCCTGTTACACAGCCACCCCATTACCAAAAATTCTTGCAGCATTCCTTTCCAGAGCAAAGCACGTAATGCTGATTCATGTCAGCATTTTCCCAAACATTTTTATATAGCAGTTTTCCTGCCCTTGCAGCTGTGTAGGTGCTCCTGCACTGTTTGCTGTGCAGCTGTTCTGTATGGATGAAGGATGGAGGGAGCATCCAGAGCAGGTGAACATTGAGGGCAGCACATTTGAGGTAGAGATGCACCTTGGCTGGCTGGGAACAGGGACAGAGCAATGGCCAAAGGGTGTGTTCACACAGCAAAAATTAATTGTATGAAAGTAGCCATGAGAAGTTATCCAGGAAATAATTGTCTCTCTTCTGCAATAAAGAAGAACTCAGTTATTTCTGGATACCCAGCAATGATGAGGCTCACGAGCTGGCCAAACAAATTTGGTTTATAGTCACTGTGAAGAGTCGGACATACCCAAAGGAAGATCTGCACCATCCTGAGGTACAGGTCAAAAGCATATTTGTTCTCTGCAGTTGCCTGTCTCTCTCCACTTAAAGCAGAGGCATGAGATTACTTAAGACTTGACCTCAGATTTTATCATACTAAAAACTGCCTGACCTGCCTTGTCATTCCTGACTCATGCTGGCCCCTTCACAGACATGTCCTTCTGGTTAACAAACCCACAGCCCTTCAGCCCCTTGCCAGGGAAGTCATGGACTTCTAGGGTGATTTTTAAGTGAAAGAGAGCACTCAAAAGGGAACCAGAACCATCTGACACCTCTTTCTGATAGCTCTGTGCCCCTACCCTTAACAGGTTTGGGTTTCTAGTTTTTGATAAAAGAAACAAGAACAGATGAAAAGTGTTTCAAGAGACTTATATATTGTAGTATTAATAGGAGAGAATAAGAGAAATGTCCCTAGAAGTAAATCAAATTATGGAAGAATTCATAACGGTGCAATAGCAAAGTGTGACTGCCGTTAGAGAACTCTTCTCTTTTGAGGAGTTTCTGGCAGTGCACAGGCTGTTCCTGAGTAGTGCTCCTCACTTTGTTCCTTCAGTGTCATCCTGTCAGGTTTACCAAGAATCATAGTGTGGTCAGGGTTGGAAGGGACCTTTGAAGGTCACCTAGTCCAAGCCCCTGCAATGAGCAGGAACATCTTCAGCTAGATCAGGTTGCTCAGCTACTTCCAACCCAGATATGAATGTTTACAGGGATGGGGTATCCACCATCTCTTTGGACAAGCTGTCCCTTTGGACAAGCTGTCCACCACCCACAATGGGCCTCTCTGTCAAGGCAAGGGAAGGACAGAAGGGAAGGAAAAACAGCTCTAACTTTACCTTTTGCTTCCCTTGCACATCCCTCTGGGAAGCAAATACAAGAAAAGCTCTCTCCCTCCTATACCAGCTACACTCCACTTCTCTCCTAGACTATAATTTATCTTTACATCCTTTGCAACCCTCCTTCATTCTTTGTGCCATCTTCAAGCACTTCGTTGCTCAACTGATCCCTTCACTCACAAGGTCAGATTCCCATTCAGTCCATCTCAGATCCTAGCCAGTTCCTTTTAGAAAAGAGGAATAGATTAACTACACAGCAGAACTTTGTCCCCAGCTGTCCTGAACAGCACTCGTGCACCCAAGGACACAGCGGTGTCCTTGGAGCTGATGAGCAATACCCACATGGGCTCTGATCACTCATCTCCCTAGGTGAGAAAGGTGCTGGAAGATGAGGGGGTCACAGACAGCACAAAGAGAACTGCAAGCACTGCAGGATAATTTTGGGGTACAACTTGTCTCTCTGCCTTTTTCTTCTCTGCCCTCCATTAGGAGCATGACACAGTGAGACAGCTTGGGCATGGACTGCTCAGGCAGGTGAGCTGGTGTCTGCATCCCAGCCCCACAAGATGGGTGCAGGGATGAAGGGCACAGCTTTTTTCGGATGCCCAGCAGCCTGGGGATGCTGCAATGGCTCACTCAGGAGGAAGATGTGTGGCTCAGCACATCTTGTTGTAGGTGACACAAGTTCACCCTTCCATAGGAGATCCATGTCAGCAGGACCTCTGAAGTCATAGGTTACCCAAGGTGTGTAAATCTACCATGACAGGTATTTAAAACACAACTGTCCCATTGTTTTCAGCAGGCACAGAGCTCCTGCTCCCTCCTCACCATTCATTGTGCTTGGAGTTTGTGCTCTGCCCTGCCCAGGATCACAAGCCCTTGAGGCAACACCTTGGGACCAACCTGCTTTTAACAGCCTGTCCCTGTCAGTGGAGGAATCACAAAACTGCATCTGGATCCTAAATCCTCCAGGATGAAGGATGATGGTAAAAGTAGCCAGTGCAGATCAGAATTCTTGCAGGGAGATGCCAGGTGGGGGAAATCCAAGCTCCTATACTGCATGGTAGAGCTGTGACTCTCGCCTATGCAAACTGGGAAAACATTTAAGCCTCTGCCAGTTGCTAAGCCACAAAAACTGCCCAGGTACAATTAAAAAAATAAAAAGGTGTTGGTCTCTGTGGTCTTGCCCACAGCTACTCTTCATCCCAAAGGATTTTGTTTGTGCCAAGGAGAAACACAGAAATGACTCACTGACAGCAATGCCTTGAGGGAATTGCATAAAACACCAATATTTGGATAGATGCAGTTAAACACTCTCACTGACATATGCAGGAATGTGTTTGAAGAATGTAATTACCATCTCTCATGTTTGGCAGTCTCTGTGAATCTGTATTGTGAGTACTTTTAATCAATGAATACTCTGAATTAATTCTGATTTCCTCCACAGATTAAGCATGGTATTAAAAATGTTCAAAGGAAAGGAGAAAAATGCAATAAGTGTTAAAAAAATAAGAAGTGTTTTTTTCAGTGCAGGCCAATGGTCCATCCAGCCCAATTTTCAGTCTCTTTCCATTTCTGAACTACAATGCACCGAGACAGTGTCTTCTACAAAACAGATGAAAGATGTCTTTGGGAATCTCAGAGTATTGTTGATTTTCCATCTCTTCAACAAAAAAAGAAATTTAATGAGCTGCTTGGAAGAAGGAGGAAGAATGGAACTGTTCAATTTTTTAAATAAATAAATCCTTCCCCTAAATGCAGTGATTTGTATTATATTAGTAAAAAAAGGTAAGCAAATTAATTAATTAAAGCTATCTTTGTGCCCCAGAGAAATTCAACAGTTTTGTTATCTCAAGAGGGTCATGGATTTCTCTAAACGGAGTAAACAGGACAATAATCAATCAAAATTCATTCTATCTCTTGAGAATATTTAATATTAAGATTTCTTGAGGTCCATGGAGATTCAGGCTAAACAAGATAATAATTACTAAATTAAAAAAGACAGCAGAATACACCAAAATATAGAAAGCCTTCTTTCTTGTCTTCTTTCCATAACAGCAAAAGCAAAAGACATAAAACTGCTTGAAAAACTTCCTCCCATACTCCATAAGCCCAAGCTAAAAGTATTTGGGTGGATGAGAATGGGATCCAGTGACTGTTCCTAGAAAGGGATTCTAAAGAGAAGACAGGTTTTCATTGGCATATTTGTGGACCCTCTTGCTTTGTGAGCATTCCACTGTGTGCCTCTTCCAATTGCTTTCCCTACACCACTTGTGGTCCAATACACAGAAGAAATAGGAAGAAAACTGACAGAAAGAGAAAGGGATTGCATTTGCCTGGTTTTATTACTTCATTTAAAGGAAATGTTAAAAAACAAACAGCAGAGAATGAAAAGTGAGCACTAAAGCCGATCCACAGGAATCATTTAAGCTCTTACAATCTGAAGTTTCAATAATGACACAGAAAAGGGTCCTTTTTTCTTTTTAAATTATGTTTTACGTTGGCAAACATCTCTTTAATTTTATCTGTCTCTGCTCATCCTGTTTTCTCCAGGGACCAGCAGCCAAAGTACTGAAACACTGCAAAAATGTTTATCAAAGGCAGGAAGAAAAGTAACTGAAAATCAGACAGAGTGAAGTGTGATGTGGCAAGATTTTGAGGCTAGAATGGTTTTGAGGTTAATTTACAGGTAACTGGATTAGCTAAGCCCAGCCTTTGAATACAAGATGCTGCTGTGCTCTTATCCAAGTCCTAGCAGGGACTTCTATTCTCATAGTGCTCAGTAAGATATAACAAAGCACTGCACAAAGCAGATAGAGTTGAGGACACTTAACACTTGTATTGAAAATTCCTCTTTTCTAAGAGATAATTCATCAGTTTTCCCTCTTTTTTATTATTCTCAAATTTGGCGTTGTGAAGCAATTTCTCTACCGTGAAGCAACCCTCCCTTCTCTCCAGCACACACTGGTTTTTAATGAGTTTGGCAATTTCCTAGCTGGAGAGAGCCAAAAAAATGTCTAGTTTCAGACATTTTCCTTTTTTATTCTTTTTTTTTTTTTTTTTTTTTTTTTCATGGTGCTAAACGAGGATCTGGGAAGGGGAAGTGGGAATGAGGCATTTAAGTAGGCCTGTGTTTATGCATTAAAATCTAACTAAAGCTGGGGTTCTGCTGACTCCCACCCAGGGTACTTTTGAATTCAGTACATTCATAGAGATTTTTGAAGCCCACGTTTGAACATCAGCAGGTAGCTTTTATATTTGTAAATTCTGTCTCAAGGTCACCTTGTAATGTGTTCCCTTCATGGTGAAATCTTGAGTTCTTAGTAGCCCACAGATATGAAGGTGTTGTCATGTGCAATCCTCTAACAGGTCTTCTTTTATTCTTATCCTAGTTAAAAAAGTAAAGCCCATGGCATCATGTGGAATTGCTCAAAAACATGTAGGTGTGGTGTCTGGGCACATGGTTTAGTGGTGGAATTGGCAGTGTTGGACTTCATGTTCTTTCCAACCTAAATGAGTCTATGATTTTCCACTTTGGGCTTCCCATTGCCTCTCATCACTGCAGAGCTCTTACACTGGAATTTCACTATGAGCCACTACGAGGGCTGGATTTCAGTATTTTCTCACTCATACTCTGTGGGAGAGGGTGTCTTGCACTTTCTCAGCACAGGGCACATTGTAGTGATATACATGTGTTACACAACAGGGTGAGACAGCCAGGAAATTTTGCATCATTCCAAACCCTTCACCTAGAGATTTCAGGGGGTGCCACTGAACAAGGTCTGCATGCCTGGAAAACTATCTCAATGCAGCCTCTCTGCTGTGGAGGACTGGGAGGACACAAACAAAGTCCAGCAGATGCTGAAGTCTCAATTCAGACTGTAATCACTGGTCACCAGTGAGGTTCTGGCAGGGCCCAGGACCTGCTGTGCAAGATGCTGTGCAAACACATAGCTAGAGAAGCTGCCCATGCTCCACAAATCTTCCCATTCTGGTGCTAGACATTCTTTAGCCACTGTATTTCTCAGTGTGAACTAGTGATGCTGCCAAAGGAGAGGTCCCTTTCCTCTCTGTCCTAAGCATGCATCTCCTCCCTGCCAAGCTGGGCAGCAGCTGCTCATGTGTTGCATTGTGAAATGGGTTGGAGAAATAATCCAGGTTTATGCAAACTGAACAGGAGGGGAAAAAGGAAAAAAAAAAAAGAAAAAAAAAAAAAGATTTAATCTGTTCATCCCTCCTTGCTGCTATCTGGCAGAAGGTTTTTAATTCTCTCTGCCCAGACCCCCAGTCTGGTGGTGATGTTAGCTGTGCCACACCTGAACAGCTCCATCCTAAAGGTGGCTGTATTTTACAGCTGAGTATTTGTACTTACTCTGGGTACACAATCCTGATTGTCTTCAAGGAGAGTTTCTGATTTGGATGTGCCTCCTCAGCCAGAACAAAGCTCAAAACATGAGAAGCCACAATTGAGGTTCTGAAGTCCTGAATCAGGCTACCTAACCAAGGCGTCAGGTTGGAAATGTCAGGACTACAGTGAAAATGTCAGGACTACTTCACTGCCTGCTACAGGAAAAGAGGAAAACAGGGACCCTCTGGAGGGCAGTTTTTATCTTAAATGGACTGAATCTCACTCTTAGGGATTTTAGTCCTCATAAAGCCTACAATGCCCCAAAGCCTAGTTTATGTACCTTCATAAAATGCTTAAAGTTAGGTTATATGTGTTCCTAGATGTATACGTTAATGTAGTGTTGCTGTTAAGAATGAGTTCAAGATACCAAGTAAGATGAATATTTAATTACTGTGTATAAGCACATTTGGAGAAATGCAGAAACTCTCAGTAAATAATATTAGCAATAACAACCATCTTTTCAACTTATTTCAGATGTTTCCTTGCAATACAGCAAAGCCTTTCTTCCCAAATATATATTTTACAATTACTGTAATGCAATAGGTGTTAAAAAACAAAAAAGGTTTTTCAAAATCACATGCTGTGCAAAGAGATTTTTCAATTTTATATTAGTATAGTCTATTTGGAAAGGTTTTGGTTCTTGCAGAACGGGAAAAATTGGACTCATGCTAAAACAAAAATGTTGCAGATGGTGGGACCTTGTGGTATCCAGCCACCTTTGGATTTCAAGCAAATATTTAGGGAAAAATTCTGATAGTGTAAGCCAAAGTGTAATCA
Source organism: Cettia cetti (assembly GCA_013401135.1). Classification (NCBI taxonomy): domain Eukaryota; kingdom Metazoa; phylum Chordata; class Aves; order Passeriformes; family Sylviidae; genus Cettia; species Cettia cetti. Next base: position 130,550 of record VZUI01039715.1, read on the forward strand.
GATGGTAAAGCTCTTCCAGATGATGGAATTTCAGCATTTGTCTTATGAGCACTCTGCAAAATCTCTGTGTCCCTGCTGCAATAAACTGCCAATATCTGGCAATCTATTTTGGACGAGGATGGCATTTAATTCCAGGTCCTTCAGTGGGAGCTAATTCCTTATTCAGATTAATGTGTTTTAGTTCTTTTGCAACTGTCTAATAATTATTTCCAAAAAGAGCTTTACAAAGCCCTGTCAGAGATTTGGAGTGAGAAAAAGTTGCAATGGACTTGAGGAGCCTAGATTTTCCCCATGAAATTATTCTGGGAGGTTTTTTTCTCATGTCAGCGCAAACATAGCTTATTCCCTAGGATTTTTGGAAAAGCTTCACCTGACATGAGCCTTTTCTGTAAATATCTCTAGATTTAGCATATCCCCATGCTTACAGAAATTTCCCGGAACTTTTTTTGGGTGATTTGAAATAAAAATATAATAGCACTCATCCCACGTAATTTTAACCATCGGAAAGGTTAATGCATAATATGAATATTATTTATCCGGTCCACGATGTCTCCGAATGGTGAGTTTCTCCTGTCCTAATGTAGCAGTTTAGAAAAACTGAAATTAATTACTCCTGGGCGTTCACCCTTCTATCCTCTGGTTGCACATTGGGCCCACTTTAGGTTAGATGCTGAATAGAAAAGGGCTCATATTAGAGGAAACAGATGTGTTGCTATCTTGACTCTCTGCATGAGCACCCACAAATTTCTCCACCACAGACCCTTATTGGAAGGATCACCTCCTGACTCTGAAGATGGGACCAGGTCCCATCTACTGCAGCAAAGGCCCTGACATTGTGGACAAAAAGAGAAGAAATGGCCTGACTCCACAATTCTTTTTACAAACATCACCAACCATTTCCTAGACAATCAGTCTGCAATCATGCTCAAGTTGGACAAGAAATAGTAGGATATGGTCCAGCTGAATATTTCATAACTATCCTTTTCAACTAAGTTTTAGGACTGTCTGCTACCATAGTATTTCCCTGGCATAACCAGAATACAAGAAATGACAAAATTCAACAGCAACAAAATGGAGCCAATTTGTGACATTAGGGGTATGAGGGTTTTAAAATTTGAAATGCTGGGGAACAATCAAACAATGCACAACATGGCAAAAGGACTTTTAAAAATCATCCAAATCCAAATCAAACCACCCATCAAAAATCCACAGTCAGAACAAAACTCTGGAAGAGGACTTGTTTCATTCTAGAAAGATAACAAAAGGAACAAAGAAAGGCAACATTCCATCAAGGCTTCCCTGCCAATTTAACATATCCTCTGCAGCCTCCAAGGCACTGCTCGAGCTCTACACAGGGAACTGTGTGTGTCCTGCTGAGCTGGATCTGCAAGAAGGTGAAGGAGGAAGGAGAACATCGAGTACTGAAATGTCTGTACTGGCAAAGCACTGCCAGAGTCAGAGGTGAAAGTATGTGCCTTTTCTCTGGGGGCTGCAAAACTCCAACTCCAACATCAATTTTTTCTTTGACCTTGGTCATGTCATTTAAGTGCTGCACCTTCACTTTGAGATTGACAGAACTCAGCTAACAGGAATCAGATCCAAGGGAAGACCCTACATTGCCCTTTGGGCACCAGAATGCAAACAAAACCCTTCAGAAAATAGTATTTTCTGCTCAGCTTTCTAACTGCTCTGGATCTGTCTGTGTAAATTCTGTGACTCAGCTGCTGCTGACATGTCCTCCTTGCTTAATATTATCTGTGAACTTCACTCCTGTGCAATTCAATTCTGTTTCCTGATAATTAATAGAGATGTTAGATGAGAACAGACCTAATACAAATTCTCCAGATACCCTGCAAGATACCTTCCATAAACTTACTACATTATCATTTATCATGATTCCTCGTTTACAATCTTTCAGCCAGTTTCCAACCCACATGACTGATCTCCCATCCAAGCCAATCTGAATTAATTTCTCTATTAGGGCTTCCTCATAATCCTGAACAGGCCAGGAAATGGGTTAGAATGACCTTCTAAACCTTTTATGAGTTTGACCTCTTGATGTTACATGGAAAAGGCTCATAAAACTCCAACAGCTCTTTGAATTTTTCTGGTAGCACCACAGCCCTTCTTTATGACAAGAAAAATCAATGTAAAGAAGTTGCAGCAGAATATGAATTCTTGAATGCATAGCCCTGCACCAAAACCACCATTCCACACCCCAAACTGCTCCTTTTACCAAACATCTGGAATGTTGTTCTTTGTGTACACTGTATCCTTAGTGAAGAGGCTGTGGGAAAAGCCAATTGAACTGATTTAGGCATGAACCTGAGCTCCATCCTGGGCTATTCCCTATCCTGGTTATGTTTTTTTCAGCTGCTCTAAAAGAAATGAAAACACATCCCATTTTGTCTTATTTTTCTTTGTTATTTTTACCGCTTTAAAATGTAATTGGGTTTCCTACAATGAAAGTATCAGAATAGTTCCTAAAGGAGCTTTGTTCACATCTGTTAAGTAGTGACAAATGATCTGATTTAACTTGCCTTTTGAGGTGAATGTTGTGATGAAAAGACCATGAATCTAATGCAATTACAGCACTTCGCATTTATATAAGACAAATTTCTCTTCAAGATGTCCTCTTTCTCTCACTTCTACAATCTGATACTTGAGGCAAGAAGACGGTAAAAGTTGTAAGGATACAAGCTTTATTCTTTAAGGAATTAAAAAGGACCAAAACACTCTTTTCTTTAAAATTGAATTCCCAAAACCAAAAATGAAATGCTTTATGATAGTAGGAGACCAGCACCAAAGGGGTGACCAGTGTTTTCTACATGCAGTTGGGAAATCAGTTACAGACAGGAAAATTAAGGTTAGTTAATGAAGAACCACCACTATTAGAATATTCCAGCCACTCCTGAAGAAAAGTGAGTTTGTCATCTGGATGCAAAAGTCTACATGGTGAAATTTCTTTTGGGGGATATTTTGTTCTTATCTGTGAATAAAACCTCACTCAAAGAGTCAAGAACGTGAACAAAATGAACTGCGAATTTTAGGGGAAAAAAGCACATGAATATTTCCATGTTGCATTAATTCGGCACTGAATTTGTTAATGTATTTGTTTAATGTATTAAAATCTGCACTAAGAAATCATTTTGGAAAATTATTAGGAAAAAGGTGATTTATATTTAAGTCACAGATTCTGTCAAAGAGATGGAATTGCATAATGAAATACTGCTAACAACATCTTTCTTCTTAATGAACCACAATTTTTTACAAACTAAACTGGCTTGGAAAATTGGAAGCCAGGATCATTTGTCCCACCAATACAGTGCCTCAGTCTTCAGTGTAAAACTGCATTAATGGGAGCCAGAACACCACCCTGGTCAGTAAATTCATCTGCAGGGGAACTGGGCTGTGTCCTCAGGCAGCTGGGTGAGTTTATTTTGCTGCGATTTTCATTCTCTAAAGTTTGAATATGGGAAAAATTTTCTCTTAAAGTGACTTTGAGTTTTCTCCCTCCTTTATTTTTTAATCTAAAGTATGATGTGAGACAAAAATATCTTTGCAATAATTTTGAAAGACTACCTATTTTAATGCAAAAAAGGGGAATATTTTCTTAGGGGCATGTCAAAATGAAACTATGGGAATCTGACTTTATCTTTCCACCCTCCAAAATGAAATTAGGAGCAGGGTGGATGCTGTTTCAAAAATTCTTTTGGTTTCAAGAGTACTGTAATTTCAGATAGAAAAAGATGCAGTTGAAGATTTTTTGGGACAGCCAGGTCAATTTAGTTCCATGAAGCATGATTTAGTTCAGGTAATTCAGCACTTAGAGCAGAAGCAGCAAAACCCTCCATGGCCACTGCTGAATCGTAGCACCCTTTAAGAAGCTGTTGACACGTGTGCAAAAACACACCATGCATGTGGTAAGAATAACACCTGCCCATCAGGCTGACAACACTCCTGTAGCACCAGTGGAAACAATTACACAATGTGTAAGAGAAGCAAGACCCTGTCTTGCAGGAGGGCAGCTTTTCTGTCATGTTTCAGTGTCAGACTTAGGCACGAGGGTAAGGTGTCCCAGGAATGGCCCTGCAGGTGGTGTTTGTCCTTAAATACTGTGAGAGGATAGGTCAGGTGTTTAGGCTTCCCTGTGGAAGTATTTAATGGGACCTCCCAGGTCTCCCACCATTAGCACAAGGAAATAACTGTGGCCAACTGGAGATGGATCTTTAAGCCCCCTTGCATCCCCTTGCTTATGCTGCATTGCACTAGGAGTCTCAGTGGCGTGTGTTGCCTTCAAAGGTGCGGGGCAGGAAGGCAGGACAGCCCTCTACCTTCTCAGATGCCCTCAGCACAGAGAAGCAGGCTTTAGGGCTTGTGTAAATTTTAAAGAATTGTTCTGCAAGACACCAAAATATTTGCTACCACATGTACTCAGGAAACATTACACATATGTAGTGCCAACGATTTTTTTAGGTATAGACCATTATCAGAGCAAAACTTTCTGCAAATTAGCCAGCTGATGGCATGCCAGTCTCACAACCCATGATCACCCAGCAGTTTCCTGGCTGTGATGCCAGTTTGCTGGCAAGAGTGGCATGGAGGAGGGTGTGTTTGGTGGCAAAACATAAAACTGGGAAGAAAAGCTGATCTGGTCAACTCACAGATGTGAAGGCTGCCTGGTATCTTGCAGAGCTGCTGTTTGGCATGCAGAAATGCTGTTGTGTAGGAATTGCCTACCAATGTATGAGTGGTGCTAAGGAGAAAAAAAACAAAAACCACTTCAGCACAATTTCATACCAGAGCTGCCACCAAAAAAATAATTGCCAGTTTGCCCTTGAGCTGATTCCATAGTAAATCTTTTTAGATGGAAATCTCCCTGCTGCCACCAGCTCACCCTTGCTAGTGTCATCAAAGATCTCCAGCACTTCACCTTAAGCTCCTGCTCTCAAGTGGCCTGACCAGTGAAAAAGTGAGGCCAATTCACACCCAGTGAGCCCAGGGCTGGGGTATGACATGTGCCACTGCATGTGATCATCTCTGCAATGCTCAGGAGCTCAGTCACTGCTCTCTCCCTTTGTAGGATGCTTCACAGCCTCACTTCCAAGAACTTCCTTTACTGCCTATTCCCCACACGAGCACCTTGCCCCTTGGTAGGTAGGAAAACAGAGAACAGGACAAATCCAGTGAGAAAAAGAGACATGAAAGACTTCATAGCTTGTTCCTTTGGCCTCTCGTTGTCTTGCCCTCTCCCTTCCATCACACACAGTACCTGCTTTCCTACATTGTTGAAGGCATTCATTTGTATTTAAAGCTGTTTTACAGCTCAAGTCCCAACCACATCTCATTGTTTGCATTATGAAGGGGCAGTGGATGTGGGGCCTGCATAAATCAAAATCTTTCAATACAAATGCAAGATCACAGTTTCCCCAACTCAATTCACTTCTCTTGGAAAACAAACCAGTGGGTTTTTCACTCTGACTTCTGTTATAACCACTGCATAGAGATCTTTTATCTCAGTGTCTGAAGAGGTTTAATATGGGTTTTGCTCTTATTACTGTTTTCCAAACACCTACCCCAGCCTTACCTACATCATTTGCCAACTAAGATATGCATTTAAATACATGCCCACATATGTATAAAGGATGCTAAATAATTTAAGAACTCTTTTTTGGCCATTTTATCAATCTAATTTTGTGCTTACAAGGTTCTTTCTTACAATGTTCACTTCTACCATAGACTATGTATAAGGATCCCCTCTCCCTCTCCCTCTCCCTCTCCCCAGAATATGTCTTGGGAATA
>VZUI01039715.1:136424-177075 GCA_013401135.1 Cettia cetti
TAGACTATGTATAAGGATCTCCTCTCCCTCTCCCTCTCCCTCTCCCTCTCCCTCTCCCTCTCCCCAGAATATGTCTTGGGAATATCCTCTGGGAATATGTCATATCTTCTTTACCATTATTAATCAATTTTATTGTCCTGCCTTGCTAAGTGGTACGTGAATTTGTATTAATTCTTGTGACAGGTACCCACAAGTTCAGAGCCCTCCAAGAGCTCACACAGCCAGTACAGTAAGGGACTACAAAGACCTTTTAGGAAAACATAGATATGACATGACTGTTATAAGAAGATACAGTGTCAGTGTAGAAACATTGGCAAGCATTAACCAAATATTTAGTAAAGAAACTAAATGGTTTTTTATGTCCATAGAGGACTATTCTTTTTAGGAAAACGGCAAAGTTCTGCTGGACTTTCTCCCTTTGGAAAGCAGATGACATCCATCCCAGATCCACAGGGATGCGCCACTATTACTAGCAGAAGGGGTTTGTAATTGCATCTTTCTCTTCTCTCCTCATAAACAACCTTCCAATTGCTTCTTTATTATTATTCACATCAAGGCCTGGCACTGCACAAAAGGCCATGTCCCCTTGCAAGTGCTGACAAAACTAAAAAGTGGAATAGCTGGGAGGGAAAGGCACAAAGCAGACAATCAAGGTCATCAAAAAGGTCAATGGAGAATATTTTCTTTGCAGTCTTCTATATGGCCAGAGCTCTCAGCCTCTGGGTGGGAAGGAATGAGCTCCACACCCAAGGAACTAGCTCTCTACACTCCTGGTCAGCTGAAGGTGGAATGTCCCTCAGAGTTTGATAACGAGTGTCACATTCTGAACTGAAGGATGGCAGTTCAAAAAGAACACCCAAGCCCACCCACTTCTTGCTTTGCTAGGTCTCTGCAACCTTTCTGGTGTTTGTTTACATTGGAATAGCTTATCCTGCTACATGTTCACCCAGTCTCATATTCTCAGTGCAGTCAGGGTTCATAGTCTGGCCTTGCTTTTACTGAGGAGAGTTATTTCAATACTTGGTCTATCAAAGCCAAGGAAGAGACATTCCCTAATGAACTAAGCAAAGGAAGGAGTGGAGAATTCTCCGAAAAAATGCAAGGAAACACTTAATTTGTTGCCTAAATGGAGCAGACAGGCTGCCTGATCACATCCCCAAAAGCTAATACTGCAAAAACATCTCCCAGTAAAGGCACAGCCCCGCCAGCCCATCCAGGCGAGGAAGGTCAGGAGCCCTCTCTAGTGCTGCCGGACAGTATGGAAACACAGCTGGGAGAGTAAAAGTGTCTTTTTTCCCAAATTAGTTTCCCAATCTGTGAGCCAGAAGATGCTCCTAGGCTTCAAACATTTTCCACTTGCTTTCATGCATCTGAGCAGCTATTCTGAGCTCAGCCTGCCCCATCCTGTCTTCAACTGCGAGGCTGAGATGAAAACTATCTGCAGTCTCCAGCCTCCCTTTTCTGATCTTCTCCCTGCACACGTTTTATTATTTTGCTTTGACTTGGTAGCTTTTCCCAGCCACAGAGCACTTCACAAAATCCTGAGCCACATGCTTGGATTGGGACAGGTGGTATCACAAATGGGTGCAGAGCCTCACTGCCTCTAAGGAAGCATCTGCTCACTGGAGTTAGGGCAGTCTTACACTCTAACTGATTTTACTGAAGCGATAATCAGTGTATAGATATTATTGGTGCATTGATGCCTACTTTGATGTAGGTGGGCTCTGGTTTCATATCTTCTCTGTCCCATAGAAGCATCCTCCTCAGGGACATCTAGGAAAGATTAATCTTACAGCAGTCAGAAAGACTCCACAAATGCAAATGGAGCAAGACTCATTTAAAGTACAGCTGTTAATGTGAGAAAAATTGAGAATCTGGCCAGTAGCAAAACTGCAATTAGAGGTTTCAAGATGTTACGTGAATGCAAGTGAATGCTTCAGCTTAAGCAAGAGCAGATTCAATATCCAGCTGATGTGTTTATCACAAATGTGGTAATAGAGATTTCTGGTTTATTGGCTGCTATTTCGCCTAGTGTTCATAAATGACTGATACTTAATTAATTGAAGGCAGTATTACAGGAACCAATCTGCTGACAAAGGTTTCTTTAAACCAGCAGTTGTCATATTTATTTTGATCTCAGACAGTCAAGTTCTCAGTTATTATCTTTTCTCAGACAAACTAGCAAATAAACATGAAAAGAAATGAAACAGTATAGATGAAATACCTGAAAAAATGTTTTTTATGCTTTTTTTCTCCCTTCCATAAAAAGACAGTGTTCAGAAATAACTTAAATTATTTTTGTTTGAGGTTTTTTTTGGTTTTTTGTTTTTTTTTTTCCCCTCTGGAATAGACAGCAAATTTTCTGTGGTTATAGGCGAATCAGGGTCAAAAAGCAATCCAGAGTGGACTCTTTCCCATGCTGTCTTCCAAGTCATGCCCAGTCACTGTTCTAGAAGTCTCAACTGACAAAAACAATGCTGATATTTGCCACAACTTGAGATTTAACAATTTGATGATTGACAGTGAGAGCTCAGTGTAGATTTGCCCAATCTGTTCAAGTTAGGGCACAGTCCAGACCCCAAGCCCATGAACATCGTTTTTATGTCCTGAACTGAGGAAAGCATGGGCAATGTTTCTCCAGCAAGCATCTCAAAAGTTTTCCATCAAGATTTCATATGTCCAGCTTTGTTTTCCTGCTTTGCCACTGTCTACCTGCATGACCTTGGGCAAGTCACTCTCTGGCTGGGCTGCAGACTGCAGTGAACAGGCTACTGTGTCCCCAGAGCAATGGGAGCTGGCATTTTCTTTCAGACTGGGTCACCTGCACTTGCCCACAATGACTCCCAAGTAGCCAGAGTGAGTTTTAAACCCATCTCAGGCATTTAAAACCACTCTGCAGTCTGTGCTCTGAATGTGAGTGCTGTGTCTTTGCTCTTTCTCTGGTGAGTGGAGAGACCAAGCTCCCAACTTACGGAGCGATAGTGAAAGTAGAAGTATTTTGGTCTGTAAGTTCTTCTAACACTACAGCAAGTAATGGTTAAACAATTGTCCTTCACATCCAGATTTCCTCAGGAAAAGCCAAGCAGTTTCATCAGATTTTGCAGTCCGATAACAGCTGCTTCAAGACTGGAGCAGTTTGCTGAAACCTGCTTGAGTGGTTCCCACAAAGTTCCTATGGGAAACCTGCCAAGAACTCACCCCCTGCCAGCCTTCAGCCAGCCTCACCTAGAGGTTTGAACTGATTTGGCCCCCATCAGGACATGAGAAGAGAGACAAAGTGAAAGCTTCTTACAAGGCTTGAGGGAAATAAAAAACTACAAGATTTTTTTGCAGCTCCCAGATGGAGCAGGAGTGGAACAGCTCAACGCTGTCATTGCGATTCCCAGACCAGCACAGTTTGACATTGGACCCATGTCAGCTGTAAACTAAACACATATGGGGCACTTTCATGTTTTTTAAATCCCCCTAATTTTTTTAGTAGAATTTTGTTCAATTTGAGGTCATTATTAAAAGACCAAAACAGAGCAAAATCTACCTGTATTAACCAAGTAACATGACCTCTGGGAAAGTGAAGTAACCTAGAGATCTTGGTGGATCCTAAGGGTGCAGGAAAGTTTAGCTGAAAAGAATCCCAAGGGCATGGACTAGTGAATGTGATGAATACTGGCCCACACTGAATAAGAGCAGGCAAATTTGATCTTCTTGTTTGCAGTCCCGTGAGGTTTAGCCACAACTTTTTCTTAATGTCATAACTCAAATATGAAGAAATACAAAACCTCACAGATACCGACACAGGAGTTGTTTCCCTTTGCTGAACACCCAGAAACTCATCTACACAAGTGGGTACAGCATCTGAGATGTTTCTGGTTAAACACAATGAGACACCTCAAAACAAGAAATACAGACCTGAGTTTCCACAGCCTTTGTTCAGAGACACAAAGAGAGGGAGGTCAGTAAACAGCCTGAGAGCCTGGTTAATATTAATAAGGAGATCATGAGATGTTGCTCACAACCTCCTAACCCTTAGTAGATGGGACAACAGAGACAACAGAGATAAACTAGTGAATTAATTTTTACAAAACAGTAATTTAATCCCAGCAGCTGCAGCCAGAGAGACCAGAGAAGATGAGTCTCTGCAGACACACCATTGCTAAAGACCAGCCCAGGTTCAGGACTGACCACAGCTCCATAATAGAGTCCTTATCATATAAGAAGGAAAATTGTGGCAAAGTGTGTTTCTCTTTCTCAGTAAAGGCAGAAACTCTCCCTACCCACAGAAATGGGTTGTAATTGCTGGCTTTTCTCTGAAATGCAGTCACAGGCTTTGGCGGCTTTAACTTCTTTCACTGGGAAGAGGGCAGAAAGCTCCCTGCTCTGTCCAGCTTTAAACTGAGTTACTTAAGGGCATTTATTCCCTCACCCAGAAGATGAAACACAACTCCTTGGGGGATTGAAGGTGGTGGGATGGTGTTTGGCAGTGCTCAGAGTTAGACTTCTATGTTTTGGGAAAACATTTTCTCTGTGTGAATTATCTGGCAATCCAATAAGTAGCTAATCCAGACCACAATATCTTTTCCCTTGCTTTTATCTTTAAAAAAAGGAGGAGCTGAAGGCAATCTTCTAATGGGAAAAACACATTGCACTTAGTTTTGGTAAAATCAGTTAGGATTTGTCTAGAGAAGAAAATTAACCTGGATTGAGAGAGTAGGGTCACTATTTCTGTATAAAGCTGGTTTATAACACTATTAGTCTAGATTCTCAGTGTTCTTCACTGAACTACCTGAATTTTAATACTAAAAATAAGCAAAATGTAAAGGATACTCTTTCATTCTGCAATAATGGGATTGTCTTTGCAGGACACTAGAAGATAAAGTTTGTTCAGGGATATTTAATCCAGAATAACTTGTTTTTCTGAGCACTCTTTGCACTCAGGACTTCCCAGCAGTAGCAAGGACACCTTTTCATTTCTACACACTCAACTCAGGCAGCCACAACTCTGTACAAAGCAATTACTGTACCATCTACAGCCACGGGACCAAATCCAAGCTGTTCCACCTGGCACTTTTACTGAAGAAAAAAGACAAAATCAATCTACGTCTCTGTTTCAGATTTTGCAACAGGGACTGACTTTATGGGATCTTTTTCTGGTAAATGTACAGTAAGAAACAAATTATAACTTCAGGATCTTAGTGCTGGTACTTGCAAGAGCATTCCTTACCCCTGAGGAACTCTTTGAAAAAGGGGGAGAGGAACCCCAGAGATCTCTGGTTTACAAGAAGGAGCATATCCTCTCCCCTATGACCTGAGCCATGAGTAAATAGTGTCCTAGGGTGTTTGTTACACTCTGTTAAATAAATCCTGCATCTGGTGCAATGCCCAGGGGAGCATGCAGATATAATCCACAAAAACTCCTTTCATGAGCTGCCTGCAAACTTTGTACCTTATTTACTCACAGCAGGTTAGTCCTGGTGAGCGGAATTGCTCCAGATGGGAGGGAAAGCAGATGGGTGCTTTTGTGCCAGGGAAATAGTCCTGAGATAATTTGTGCCAAATTGTTTATTTGTTTAATTGGGAAGATTAAAACTTCTTTTACCTTGTTTCAACTCTGCTGGAAGCCTCTAGCTGGTGGGATCCATCCCAAAACTCCAGCCCACCCATCAGCAACAGAGTTAATAATTTTTAACACTGAGAGAAAAAAAAAAATTCCAACCCACTTCCCTTTACCTTCTTTGCATGCAGTCAAAGAAGGCAGGACACCTGAAATTGCTTCTGGCCCAAACCTCCTGCTGCTCCCACAGCACTGGCAGGGGCAGGACGACACAGGACTTCACCGTGCCTTTGAGGAAAGCTTTTTCTGGCCACATTAAAGTCAAATTATCCCACCACAGTAGTGAGGCTGGAAAAGGTGATAGTGCAAACCAGCTCTCAATCCCCCACTGACCTTCTGTCCCTTCTCCCCCATGTATTGAACCTTCAAGGCATTGCAAGGTCTCCCGGTGCTCAGGCTCTTCACCGCTCCCTTCTTCTCCTGCTCCGGCAGCTTCCAGTCCCCCACCCTCCCTCCTCACCCAGAACAAAAGCAAGGCACTGGATTCAGCTGCTTCACGAGGAAAGCCCAGATCACACACATTTCGATAGAGAGAGATAGATATGATTATACTTCTTTTTGCTGTTTAGGACAAGAAATGAAGTGCTGCCTCTTTAATTGGCAAAAGCATGCAGTAAGAGCATACCTTTAATTTAGTGTTGGGATAGCTCACTTGCACCCTGGCTGTTGTCTTATTGGAGAGGGCAGCCTGCCTCAGATCCTCTAGCACTGAAATAATATCATCCAGCACGCATTTCTTATCCTGATTTCTCAACACACACAGATGGGAAAAAGTATAATTATAGCCTTTGTAGTTCACCTTCATTTCCAGCACGGCTCGGTGGATCTGCAGGATCACATCAGCCTGATGCAAAATATTGCCTCCGGGTTTGGAGAGGAGAATCACCCTGCCATACCTCCCCGGGGTGTGCAAGTCCGAATACAGCTGGCTTTTGGATTGATCGAGGGAGAAAAGGCTGCTGGCTAAGCTCCTCTCGATCTTGGCCAGGCTGTGGCTGGGGGCTACCAGGCTCTCCAGGTCAGTGTCAGGCTGGAAGCGGTTGAGCAGGCTGAAGCCGAAGATGATGGTCAGGACTGCGGGCACAGTGAGGAAAAACACCGGATGCCTGCTCACGAATAAGCCCAGCTTGTAGAAAAACGACTGGAGCCCTCTGTGTATCACCTGCCGCAGCATCCTCCACCAGATCCAGCCTGCAGATGCTCCTGGCCGTCTTAGAAAGCACATGTGACATGTGTAGCTCCTTACCCCTTCCTGCCAGTTTCCCTTTCTCTCTCCCTCTCTCTCTACTACTCCTTTAAAAGACTGCAGCAAGTTGCAGCAAGACAGCCAAATATTGATCAATGGGGTGTGTGTGTGCGTGCGGGTGTGTGTGTGTGCCGGAGATGGAAGGGACCGGGCAATGGGAGGGGGGGGGGGGGGGGGGGGGGGGGTTCTTGCCTTTTTTTCCCCTCATTCTCTCCTTTTTTTTTTCCCTCCGCTCTCCTCCCTCCCCCCAAGCCAGGCAGCATCGCCGCCCCCCTTCCCCTCCCTCCCCTCCCGCCCCGTGCCCCCCTTTCTCCGGCGAGGCTCGGGCGTTGCACCGGGAGTGCTGCCGGCTCCGCAGTGCCCGCTCCGCTCCGCGCCCCGCACAGCCCCGCGCCCGGCCCCGCTGCTCCGGGAGGTGCGGGCAGTGCTGCCGCTTCCCTTCCTCCCCTTCACACACACACACACACACACATAGACACGGAATTTGCCGGGGCCGGAGGATGATGCTGCATTTTAACGTCCCCCGACCTCTCCGTGCCCCTCCCTCGCTCCCCCTCCCCATCCCCGCCGGTTGCCGGAGGAGGGAGAGCTCGGCCCGGAGACTTGGAGATCCGCTTTCTCTCAGCAGCAGCAGAAGCAGCAGCAGCAGCAGCAGCCGCGCTCCACTCTCGTCCCGCGGTCCCACGGCTGCAGCGTCCCCACGCCGCACTCCTCTCTCCAGCCTCCGGTCCCGCGGTTGCTGCATCTCCTGGCCGCGCTCCGCTCTCATCCCGCTGTCCCGCCGCATTCCCCCTGCCGCGCTCCGCTCTCGGCCCCCTGTCCCACCGCATCCCCCCCGCACTCGGCTCTGCCCCATCGTCGCTCTGGCTCTCGGGGGGCGGAGGGACACACGGTACACACTGCTCCAGGCAAAGCTCCCACCCCAAATTTCCCCTTTCCCACATTTGATGCCCGGGGTCGCCCAGACGGAGCTGCCTCATGCTCCTATGAGGAGGAGGGTGACCCCGGGAAATGCTGGACGCAAGGGAAGGGGAGAGCAGCTGCTCCTCTCTGCTGCCCCACACTCTGGCACATCTGCCTCGACCAGCTGCTCTCTCAGCAGTGACCCAAGAGAGGTAGGACACAGCTCCTGACACCCTCCAGCTGAAAAAGAGGTTTTCCAAGCAAAGACACCAGCAGACCATTACATAAGAGGAGGAAAATTCTGCAGCTCCTTCGGACCAAAGCAGAGCAGCAGAGATATGCATTTGCAGCAGGCGAGCTGCCCACCAACTCTCCAGACAGCAAGCTCTGCTCCCCTGGGAGCCTAAGCCAGGACTGCCCCGGACAGCAGGTCCAGCCCCAGCAGAGCTGACAGCCCCTTAGAGGAAAGGCAAGGAGGAACAGCAGGCTGGCTTTGCAGGAGCTTCGTACTTAACTTGTAATTCTAAATCACAGAAGCGTAATTAAAAAGCAAAACCCAAAAAATGCAGCTCTCTGCTTGGTGTCTCTCCTTTTACCAAATTTCTGCTATGTTTTAATGAGTTTTGTCAAGCAGAAATTACTTATTTTGAGATGGGACCAAGGACACTGCAAAGTGTGAGAGAACAAGGCTCTTCCATAATAAATCCCTACAGAAACAAGAGGGTGAATGGGAACTGGGGAGCTCAAAAATGTCAGTTGGCAGCCTATGTCTGATTCAGTACTAGACAAACAGCAGGCTGCACTCAGCTTGAAGTATTTATCAGTGTTTTGGAGAAGAAACAGCATATTCAGCAATCCCTTTCATGCCGACACCCCTTCTACACATGCTTCTACTGCTGCTAGCAGTGGGACTTGATGACCCTTGAGATCTTTTCCAACTTAATCATCCTAGGATTCTTTGACTCTGTGTGGATGAACAGGACTGGTGGAGAAGCAGCCAAACTGAGATGGCTCTGGAGGACCCGTGTTAGGTTGCAGAGGCACTGATTCAGATTGGGAGCCTAAAGCCTTTCAAAAGTGTGGAAACAACTGCATTATAAAAACTGGCTTAATATTTAGGTATTTGATTGGGTGCTGCAAGCACATCATGACTTTCAAATTCAGGCTGCTTTCATTTAGTGGCCTAGATATAGTTGATCTGCAAATGCAGATTGGAGTTTTTACAGGCAACAAGGAGAGTTCTAAGGTGGGAGGTTCTGCAGAAAATACCCTGTCAGCCATCTATCTGCACATCTTAAGGTGCTGCCTTCTTCAATAACCCCAGGAAATGCTAAGCTCCATTGGTACATATTACAGCTCTTTGTCTATTTTATGATGTACTTATGCCAATGGTTGAGTGCTCCCAGAGAATAAAGTCTAAATGCAAAGGCTTTATCAAGCCTTTGTACTTATACACGGAAGTGAGACCTTGGGTGGGAAGCCAGAGTCTGATTCCTAATTTCTACATGTGCAGGCTTGTGACAGCCCTTGATAAAGTGTTGTGGCCATGTCTAAACTGTGGGTGGCAGACACAGCTGGGTGCTGTGGGCCTGGAGCCTTTACATCCTTGGCATTTATTGCTCCTGCAGCTGAGATAGTACTGGGAGCTGATCTGGCAGGGAGAAACCTGGAATCACTTCCCTTGGTGTCTGTGGCCTTGTCCAGTAGGTCCTTCACAGAGCTGAGGAGCTCAGGAGCTTGGCCAGATCATAAAACGACAGAATGGTTTGAGTGCTAAAGAACCTTAAGAACATCCAGTTACAATCCCTTGCCATGGGCAGGGACACATTCCTCTAGACCAGGTTGCTCAAAGTCCCATCCAGCCTGGCCTTGAACACTTCCAGAAATGGGGATCCACGTCTCTGAAAAACTTGATCAAGTGACTCATCACCCTCACAGTAAATAATTCCTTCCTAATATCTAATCTAAATCTACACTTTTTAAAGCTTAAAACCATTGCCCATTGACCTGTTAGGTTGCAGACAGTAATTGAGATGATTCATTGCAGCCAGAGACCACAGGAACAGTTCAGGAACACAGCACAAATTGACTGGACCACGCTGGGACAGGCACCTCCCTCTAGTGCTTGAATAAGATATGGCAAAGGATGATTTTTTTTCCCACTGCTTCTCAAGGTCTTGGACCACACCAGGGCAACACCAGGACAGCTGCCAGGATGCTGCAGTGGAGCACTCAAACATGGCTGAGACATGGACCAGACAAAGAGGGGGCAAAGAAAGCTGTGCAGTGAAAGGTGTGACTGAGTAGGTGCTGCTTCCTTCCTGAGCAGGAAGATAAAGAATAGTGCCAAAGGGCACTGCCAGCTGGCCTTGCCTGTGCCTGGGAGTACACAGTGACAACGTGTAATCCGGCATTAGTGCCGGTAAAACTGGCTTAATTTTCAGATACTTGAATGGGTGCTGCATTGTGCCTTTCAAATTCAGGCTGGTTTTGTGTAGTGGCCCAGATACTGCTGATCTGAAGGTGCCTGCAAGTGTTACCCTGCAGGTAACCTGGATGATAAAGTGAGCAGTGCATTATGTTGGTCATCCCAAATGGCAAAATCCATGGAGGATCTAAAAAGTCAGCTTGAAGTACGTCTCAGAAAGAAGCAGGGCATCAGCACCTTTTCTGAGAACAGTGCCGGGATATGCTGATATTTATATCCTCCCTGGTGTCATCCAATGAATCCTCTTTAAAGTGGAATAACAGACATGTCAGGGATGTTAGCTGGGGGAACTGAATGATGGTTCACAGAGTCTGGAGCTCAGAGAAATAGCAAACCACAGAGAGAAACTAAAAACACTCCAAAATGTTTGAGACAATTCAGCTTGGAAAAGTGCAGATCTGCCTAAGGAAAATAATTGAAGTTGCCTATTCCCAGAAAGGAGACAACTTTGGAAACAAATTATTTAGAACAAAGAAAATAATAGGATTATGGCACAGGGCAAAGTAGACATGGTTTTGGAAAAGGCTTTGGAAAAGTGCAGAAAGCCAAAGCATACCAAATTTACTAGCAGAGTAACCTAAAGCAAGGAGGACTGGAACAGTCCCTCTGATTCTCTGATGAGGCTGCACTGGTGGACTGTGTCCAGCTCAAAGAGCTACTGTGACACAGTAGTTTAAATAAGAATTATTGACAGGCTTGAGGGGTTGGCATAAGTGCACTGCTTAGGTACTGAAAAAAGGTATATTGGGTGCCCAGGAGCCAGATTGCTGTATGGAGATTCAAAAACAAGTAAAGGCCCAAACAGTCCTATTGACATAGTGATTTTAAGTTGTTTCAGTTTAACAGCTGGGTGGATATAGTAAAAATTAATGGTATAAAAAGACATTAAAGAGTAAAAAAATAATGTAAAGGGATAAATCAGAATAGCAACAGAGGCTGTGTACATTAGAGGAATTAAACTTCCGACCAACTAGCAGTTCACGTTCATATGCTTTTATGATTTTCTACCTCAAACTGGGAAAGAAAAACTCAAATGTGCTACAGAGTTTAGTTTTAAAAATGTGAGTAGTAAGAAAAAATCCCTTAGGAATCCTTGTTTCAGTTCTAAGCTTCATGGAGCAGCAGGGCCAGCACTGTACAGGGAGAGCAGGGATGGGAAGGGGGAGACAGAGGAGGTTTGTTTATCCTACTGGGGGATGAGAGCAGTGGAGAAAGGATGTAAGAACTGGGGTGACCCTTCAGGGAAAAAAATACAAAACAAAACCTGTGGTTACTGTGATTGAATTGGCTGTTTTGTTTCTGTGCTATGTGGTGGTCTTGAAAATAGCTGAGAAAACCCTTCCAGTTGAAGAAGGAGAGGGAAAGAAACACTGAGGTGCCTTTTAGGGAGAATATCAGGCCCTGCAGGATCAGAAACCTGCATCCATTGGTGCTGGAAATTTTATACAGAAACACCTGACAATGCTGAAAAGTCTGGACAGGCTGTCAGAAGAAGCACAGGAGGCTGTAATGGTAATAGAAAAAGAGCAAAAGCTAAAGAGCCTTTGAATCTCTGGTATGGGAGGAAACAAGTATTGCATTATATATTGATATATTTTAAAGTATTCAGCTTTATTGTGAAAGTTATATTCTTCCAGTTGGGTTTTATTTCCTTAAGTAGCTGCAGAGGGGTTGGGGAAGTTGCTAAAATACTGCTCACATAAGTAAAAAATGCCAAGCCAGGGTTTTCAAAGGGTTAATATCTGTTGGATAAACTTGTCCAATACTTTCACATATGAAAAGCAGATTTTGAAAAATATTGGGTGTAAACACAGTGCTTTATTCTACATTGAGAGGCTTGTTTTTTCTCTCCTACAAGAAGTTAATTTTGAAATGAAAAACTTGTCAATCCAGATTTTGGGAGCATGTTTTCAAGTAGTTTTTTCCCCTGAATACTTCTGAAAATCTTATTAAATTTGAGGGTTTTAAACAAAAAAAATTACATGCTTTCTAGGAAATTTATTAGAAAGATATAGACAGGTTTGTCCCTGTTTAGGTTTTTTTTTTCTTGGTTGCAAATCAATCCTTGCTATTTTCCAAGCTTTTACAGCTAATTCATACCGTAACTTGATAAAAGCTCCCAGTATTAGAAACGAACTGCAAGATCTGTAACAAGTAAGAGTATCATAAAATGCATAATGTTAATGTTATTATATTTCTTGAGAGGACTGAAAAATTAAAATGCTGCAAGGACACAGCTTGCAAAGATAGCTGGGAGCAGCAGGCAGTTAAGTAATATGTTCTGTGTGGGTGGGGAGGTTAAGTTGTGGTTTTGTTTTCTTTTGTTAGAGAGAAAATATTGATTCATCTGGAGAAAATGGAAATGACTGAGGAAGCTTCCTCATATGAGTGAAAAAAATCAAACAAATGTATTCCCACATGTGTTCCTTATTACTTCTGCAACAATTAAACCCCATCTTTTAAGCTCTTGCTGCTGTGCTTCCCTCTATCATAAAAGGCAAACAATGAATATTCATTTCTTCTGTCACCATATGACTTGATTGTCATGTCTCTGCCTATTTGGAAAAGTACTTTGAAAACAAAGGTGTCTGCTACAACCCATCCCTAGATGGAGATCTGTGCCACTGCCAATTACACCTGCTCCCCATGTCCTCTGTGAAGGCTTTACACAGACACTAAACCTGTGCTGTGAGTTTTCAAACTGGCTGGGGAAAGTACTGCAATGTATTTTTAATATTGCAGCTCCAGAAGAAGGCAGAAATCCTCTCCTAAGCACAGGAATCCCAGTAAGAAAATAGATGGTATTAATTCTTGGTCTGACAACATCTTGGATACTTGCCTTGTGCTATTTCACCTCCTTATGGAAGATGGAGGGCAGTGTTGTCCTTTAGCCCAGATCAGAGGGTGATGCCCTGATCACAGCAGTGTAATTTTTAGTTTACAGCAGTGGGCTGAGGATTGAAAGGCAATACTATAGATCTTGTAGAAGAGACCCCTTCAGAAAACATCCTCCTAAGAGGCTTCTTGCTTCTCCTTTATTGCAGCTGCCTCTGCTAATTCTGCCCCCTTAGTCTGCTGCTTTGGAATTGGCCTGAGACAGCCTTTGCTGTGAATCCTGTGAGGGCAGAGATGAGTGTGGTGAGGGAAGCTGCTACAGAAACTGATGAGGAGGAGCAAAGAGCAGCCAAAGACTCTACTCCTTTAGACTGAAATCAAGAGATATGCAGTAACTCTTCTAGTGATACTGTTGGTTGTTAAACATCATAAAGGCATGTCGGTTTCAATAAAAGGTAAAAAGGAATATGAAAACTAATTAATTTATTACCTAGGAAAGGAGGCTGAAGATTAAGACTTTATTACTCCTAAAAGCTGCATTGCTTTAAGATATTTATAACAGGGATCCAGAGAACCTATGAATAGCAAACTTACATTGTCATGCGTCTATGCAAAATGTATCTGCACAGCTTCTTTCTTTCTTACTTTTACAGAATAATGCAACATTTGAAAAAAACCCAGACCAACAAACTCATACCCAAATCAAAACTAACAAAGAACAAACAAATAAACAATTCTAAAGAAACAAAACAACAAACAAAATCCTGGGAACACAAACAGGAAAAAAAAACTACCAAGAAACTGAACCAAACCCAGCATGACTGTGGTTGCAGGAGCGTGAAGCATTTGAAAGCTGCCTGTAGGGAATATGGTCTTGTTCCTGCCTATCCACACTGTTCCCATGGAGTGGTACTGAAAAGGCTCTGATCCATCAGGACTGTAAATGTTCTGTCAGCTTGGGACGTCAGGACGCATTTTAGTGAATCACTGACTGCTCCCAGTCACAGTTGTGATGGGTGTTAAGATGTGGGTATGACTCTCCTGGTAAACCAAGTAGTACCAGGGTCCAGTTTCTAGCTCTGGATCCAGCTGGCACAGCCTGTCAGTGTCTATAGCCATGAAATATCCCTGTCTCTGCAATAGGGTAGCTGCATCCAAACCAACCATTCAGAATTGTCCCTGGCTGGGGCTGTATCCTGAGCCACTCTCAGGAATGTTTTGGGAAAGTGCTGGTTGTTTCAGGCCAGAATAATTCCAGGCACCATTCTAAAACTGAAGAATATGGATGATTGCATTCCAATGCTTGGGAATGTTCCCTGGCAGTGTTTAATCTACTGACAGAGGTAATTATAGGATGGGATTTGCCTAATCAGATGCCAGCATCTGGGACAGTTGTCTGGGTCTGCCCCAGACAATGTATAGTTGATGATGAGAAACACTTGGCCATAATTTGACTCATCATATGAGATCTACTTGTTACTAAGTGGATGTCTAACCACAGTCACGAGGATTGCTTCATAAAAGCTGTATTAGATTACACTGACTGCAAGAGGAGCCCAGAAAGACCAGGTCACTACTTTATGAGCAACACAAACAAGTACAGACAACACAGTGTAATAATGTTCCAAAAGCAGGTATTGAGGACAGTGCTAGGAGCAAAATGGAGCAAAAATCTGTGACAGAAGAGTGATTCAATCTTGAATTCATAAACAATCCCTGAACGACCTTTTCCTATATTTTATTAAACTTCTATCCTCTTATGCTTCCTCAGCTTGTATCTTCTGGCTGCTTTTGCAAGATGTGACTAGGTCTGTGTATATCTGAATATATGGGGGACCTGGTTCTGTTTGCAGATCCCCTGGCAGCAATGTAAAAGCAATCATAACAATTCGCATTTATTCACTTCCTTCTACCTGATAGCCTTAAAGTGCTTTACAAATACTGATTGGTTATATTTCACATTACTCCTGTGGGATGGCTATAAAATAGAAAAATAGAAGAGCAGATTATGAATGACTGGAACTAAGACATAGGCAAAGAGAAAAGAAAAACTGAGTGTTAAAAAGAGGAAAGACTTTTATTTCTTCATAAAACCAGTAGCTCAGTGATTTTGTCTCCACTTACACCAGCTGGAAATTCAATTTTCATGCCCTAAATTCCTGGCAAAGCAAGACTTTAATTCAGGTCATATTTTGTCCTTAATGAAAACTCTGGATGCTCCTAACTCTTGACACAGCACATGCACTACAGAGACTAAAGGTGATTCCCATGTGTAGTATCAGGGTTTTGCCACACTGGACTAATTTAATGAATTTAAGAGCAAGAAAGGCTGAGTGAACAATGTAGGTTTCCCTATCAGTTGAGACTGTAGATTTATATAGGCCAAGTGATCCAAGGGGATGTGATCCAGTTTATCTGACTCAGTGTCAAGTTCCTCCCAAAAGAAGAGCTGAAACTCCCAACATGGTCAGTGGAGATAGACTGGGTGCTCTGGAGGCCTCCAAGGAGATATCTTCCTTGCCTAAATTCAATCACCTAAGTAAGATAAAGTGGATCTTTACTAGGGTTTTGAGTCACCTGTCATCACTGCTTGCCTGCGAACATGGATGTTTACTGTAGGACTGCTCTGATAGGAGCCAAAATACAGCTTTGTTTAGAGAAACAACCCAGGAAGACTGGATCCCTCCTAAGGAAAAGATGTGTATGAACAATCAGAGAATCACTGAGATTGGAAAAAAGCACTAAGATCATTGAGTCCGACCAATGACAATTGCAACCAGCCTTGCAGAAACATGGATAGTAGCAGACCTAGCAACAGTCTGTGCAGAGCCCTACTAAGAGCATCTTCTCTCCATCATAGTTTCCCATTTTGACAAACCCTCTTGCAGGTTTGTGCATTACCCTCCTCTTAATCTCCTATCACTTGCCTTATTAATATGACGTGGAGCCAATTTTTTAATCAAAATGTTATGCAGCAAAAAGTCAAACACCAGACTGAACTCTAAATAGATTATAGCTTTGTTATTACCTTAATTAGCCACCCTTGGAAAATCATCAAAAATTTAAATTGCATTTGTTTTATGAGATGTTTTCTGTAAAATTTTGGTGGCTAGTATTAATTAATTACATTCTCTCTTACTTATTTAGTCTTCATTAATTTTGGTTTTGCCCCCCCCCCGCCCCCCCCCCTTACCCCTAATCAGTTCAGTTATTGATGCTGCTGTGGTTTTCCCAGGAAATATCATATGTTGTTTATTACTGACATGTAGTATTGACAAGGCTTCCCACCAGCTGGAACATCCCCTGGATTCTGGTTTTTTGGAAAACATTCGTCTAGAAACTCTTGGGCATGCAAGGTACTTTGGCCTGCATGTACATTTTCCTGTGTTTTACAGAGCCTCTCTTTTTTTGTCATTGTGTTCAGTAACTGTGTCAGGGGTGTCATTTCAGACAGCTTTGACGGGAGGAATGGGAGGAATACAGAGGAAAGGAGAGGTAGCAGCTGCAGAAAAAAAAGCCCCAGTCCCAAATGAACCTATTAATTTTGAAATGTCAGAATTAGTACAGAACAGGGAGATCTACAGGCAATTCTGACCTAACACAAAGCCCACCTATTCACTGAAAGTTTGACATTGTTTCTACAGCCTCCCTCATTATAAAAATGCACCCCTCTCTGCTTTTCTCCCTCCTTCTCCATTCGCATTTAGAAGTTCTCTAAAACTGTGTCCTTTAAGCAATTTCTTCTGCCTTTGATGGATCCTAACCCCCACCAAAGACCTCAGGTGTATGATGGTTTAGATCACTCCATGAGGGAATGACACTGTGGTACATCACATTAATTAACATTTTCTTAGACTGGATCCTCTTGACTCTTCATCAAGGTATTATAAATATTTGATAACATTTTTGCTTCTATTTTCAACAAGAGGGTGAGGTGTGATCAAATCAGATGGCTAAAAAAGTGATGTCAGAAACGGAGGAACACAAATTAAAGCAGAACAAAAGTAGAAGAGGTTCTGAGAACACTTTGATGAGTTTAAATTGGATTCTCAGATAACAAATAAAAAATATCTCAGAATTTTTGTCTGATGTCTGTGAACTCCTAGATGTCAGGTAAGGTCCCATAAGACAGGATAAAGCAAATAAAGTGGAGGTTTTTAAAAAGAAAGAGGAAGAATCGTAAGCCAAAGGCTACTGACCAGTCAACCAGAGATAATGAAACAATAACTATCTGAAAGCTCACAGAAGAAAATGAGCAGAAATGCGGTCTTGTAAGAAAAAAAGGTTCAGTTGTTTCTACAGCAGTCTTCAGGATATCCAAAAGCAGTTGCTAAATATTACACTGTAATAATCACAAATAACAAACTAGAGAAAGATAGTCATGCTAATTCTAAAGTAGGATGGGTGAAAAACTGGTTAAAAAAATGACTGTCTGAAAGTAATTATCATGCATGGGTTCATTTTCCAAATGGATGTACTGTAGCAGATTTGTAAAGACTCTATATTTGGTCTACTATCCCCAGGTAGTTTGAATGATGATGATGATGATGATGATGATGATGATGATCAAATAAGGAGAGTGAGTTTTCACTTCATCACAGCCTGAGCATGTTTCAAAATAAAGTAGGGTGTTTTCCAAAATAGTCCAACATCACTTGGAATGTGTCTCTAAGTCATGTCACTTAATCCTGCTGCTTACACCTTAAGACCCTATGTGATTTAACATGAGTGTTGCTGAAAGTTATAAAGAGATGAGCCAGAAATAGACTTGATTGGGGCAAGTGCAGTCCAAAGTTGAAATTTTAATTCTGAGTGAACAGCTCAAGGATAAGTTGCTGCTTGAAAGATCCTGTCTCAATGCTGGGTTATAGTGTACTCTAATTTTTTGGACAAAAAAAAATATCTCCTCTGTTTAACTTGTTGAAGGACCATTTCCATTGCTTATACATGAGAATCCATAAGGAGACAAGATAAGTCAGGGCTGATATAATGTGACTGTCATCTTCTGCTCCCGTCCCAAAGGGGGCATAAATCATCACAACCTCTGCACTTTCCCCAAGCTGTAGAGGACTCTGTCAGTTGCAGTCCTCTTTCCATCTCCCTTGCAAATTCATATCTGCATGACAGCAAGTTTCAGGAATCAGTGCCCACTTTCTTGCCATTTATCCAAGAAACAGCCTCAAAATGCATCAGACTCCACAAGCAGGTTCTGCTGCATGGCATGAGACGTCATGCCTCAACAAACCATGAATTGATGACTCAGTAAATAATTTTCCTCTGATGTTCTTTGCAGAGTTTAATTATTGGGTTTGATTTCAATATTTTTTTATCATCAGCATGAAAACGATTGCCTGAGCAACTTGTTGCAGCAGAAATCTCATCTTTTGCTATCAGTGATTTTTAATTAAATTGCAATAAAAGATAAACAAAACTTTTCAAAAGCAAATCTAACTCTGTTTAAATATTTCTGTTTCTATCTCTCATGAAGTGAAGTTGCCATGCTGAATTGGTTATGAAACCCATGAGAACCTCTTTCATCTTTGCTGAGCTGATTCCAGTGACACACTCTCCCATGGGGAGGGATTATGAAGTAGAATTTCAGCAAACTAATTGCACAGAGCTCTGCTATAAGTCAACCTGATTGCCCTGTCTTTTTTGGGAATGGCTCTGTCTTGCCAAAAGGAGATGAATTAATTTGACTTTGAGGAATGCCATGCCAAGATCATGAAGCACTTTGCATATTAGAACCAACTTATTGAATAGGATGTGATACTCCGAGAATCACGGAATCATCACAGAACCATAGAATGGTTTAGGTTGGAAGTGACCTTAAAGCTCATCCAGTTTCATCTTCCTGCCATAGGCAGGGACACCCTTCATTATCCCAGGTTGCTTCAAGGCCTGTTCAGCCTGGCCTTGATGAGGCAACCCCTGCTTCTCTGGGCAACCGGTGCCAGTGTCTCACCACCAATATCACACTCCTTCCCTTTCCCAAGTGTTGATGAGATTTGTCCCTAATCCAAAACCATCTCCTCTCTGCAAACTTCTCAGTTCTTCACGCTTTACCTATTTTCCATCCTCTTGGGACAGCACTGGTCCCTCTGAGGATATTCCTTGCAGAATGTGTACGCAAAGGCAAGGGACAAAGGGGAAACAATGGCCTTTTTCAAGTATATGGAAAGCAGATATAAATGAATAAAAAATTAGTGTGTTTTGCATGACCTTGGTGACTGGGATAAGATGAAATAAACTTCAGCAAGCAGGTTTTTGGATATTACAACAAGGCCTTCTAACACAGAGAACAGGCAAGTGCTGGCACCAGCTGCCTGGAGAAGAGGCCCAGCCTCCATCATCAGAAGGTTTTAGGAGTCTGTTATGACTTTCCTAATATTCCTTGTCTTGAACTACGGATGCAAAACTCCTCATCTTTGGAGCAGATCGTATTTCTCCTACTTTACCCTCCTGAAGGATGAAAAAAAAGTGAAAACATGGATGGTGGGGTTTTTTTCCTAAAACACAAAGAGAAAGGAAAAAATACTTTTAAAATATATATTCTTATGTTCATCTTCAGTGGTTGGCAGAATCTGGGACACTGGGTTATTTTTTATCTGTATGCATTTGCATAACAAAATATACAGAATAATGCAGAACACCCTTAGTTGGGTTCTCTATTTTTTTTGTGTGTTTATTTTGCTGAAAAAGTGTGAATGACAAATTCCTTATTTTCTAAAGATGTAATTAACTTCCCCTCCCCCTGCATAGTAGGTGCCAAATGACTTTCACATGGATCCAGGAATTTAATTAAAGTACAGAAACCAAGGGTTTTAAAAATAATTTTTATTAGTTAAATAAAATTATCTTAAATGTTCTAGATGCATAAGCAGGATTGGAGAGCTTTTAATGACATGATTTGCATTTGTGATGAAGCTAAACTATAATATGTACAAATAAATTGAACAGATAGTTTCAGAACTCCATAAGATTTTATCACACCATAGCAAATGTCATCCTTCCAGACAGAAATAAAGAATTTTCCCACCTTTTTGATTTCTAAATTCCAACTTCCTGCTACTTGCTCAGTGTTTTTCACAATTTAAATGATTTCACATTTTTATAACTTTAGTAAGAACCCTAAACTTTTTGAAATTAGTTTAAATTATTTATATAAATGGAAGCAATATCTCAGTCCCAGCTTATTCTAAGTAGGTGCCAGAATTTAAAATTAAATATTAAGGACAGTTAATATTGAAATAAAAACATAATTGAAAACCCCATCATTTCATCTGATATAATTAACTTTCATAACTTTATCACCTATTCATTTTTCCTCTGATTTCAGTTTGCAGAGTGTATTTTGTATTGCAATATTGAAATAACATGCAATAGGAAGTCATGAAATTCATTTATGGGATGGGCTACAGCTCACATAACTTTGGCTGTTGATAATACAAGCTTTGTCTTATCAGTTTAGGTAGGTCCTTTAATAATCATCAAAAAGACATCTTCACCAGGGGGTCCATCTTACACTTTTGACTCTTTTTAAATGGGGATGAAACAGCCTTTGGACATGACTGTCTGCCTCCAGGTACCACTGATGGCTCCTTGATGGTTTGTTTAGACCCCTGACCTTCAGATCAGAGAATCACAGAATGGTTGGGTTGGAAAGGACCTTAGAGCTCATCTCATTCCAACCCCCTGCCATGTGCAGGGACACCTTCCACTATCCCAGGTTGCTCCAAGCCCTGTCCAACCTGGCCTTGGACTCTTCCAGGGATGGGGCAGCCACAGCTTCTCTGGGCAACCTGTGCCAGGGCCTCACCACCCTCTACAGTAAAAGGTGTTTTTTAAAATCCAATCTAAATCTTCCCTCTAGTTTAAAACTTCCCTCTTGTCTTGTCACTACCTGCCCATGTAAATGTGGTTGAATCAGGCAAGATGTGTGTCACTTGTGCTGTCAGGTGCCATCATTCATCCAGGCTGTTTACCAAAGACATCACTCCCTGCAACTGGGAATAAAAACCCAGTCAGAAAGGGCATGGAAGGATCCCTATGGGCAGAAATTGCAGAATGTTTCAGTAAATCTGTTCCCTTTCTGTATCAATGTTAATCAACAAGGCTGTGTAGAAAGATGCAACTAAGAGCCACAGCAAGCAAGAAGAACTGCTTCTACCATCCATCCACCATGAGATAAATGAAACAGCCTTATCATGACACTCTGGCCTTTCTATTGGTGCCCAGATCCATCTTTCCCCTGGAATTGCTGTTTTCAAATGCTGATCCTCAGGTGTTCAGTCATTCCTAGGCAATACACGAGCTAAAGTCCAGACTGCTGTCCATGGAATATTCGCGCTCCTCTGTGGAGAGGTTTTGCCTTGGATGTTTTTCTTTCAGCCATAAAGAAAGAAGGAGAGTAAAAGAATCTTAATGCAGTGCTACTGCCCCAAGAGAAGGTGGAGCAATCTCAGGGAAACCAGAGAAGGAAGAGAAAGGGACCAGAGTGAAGTCTGAAGGTTAATATTGTGCCCTTGGCATTCTCTGCACAGGAAAGCTGCCAAGAGTTCCTTTAGTCATGCTGCTTTTTTTTCTGGAGACCTTTTGACTTTACTTAGATGGTGAATGGAAAGCTGCACACAAAATAAATAATGTTTGTGAGATCAAATGTCACAACAGCATTCTTCTCACATCATGGTTTTTACTTCAGTGTGTTTTCCATTGGAAACACCCTTTTCACCCCATTTCAGACACTCCTACTTGCTTCCCTTTATATCCACTCTCCAGACCCATGCTGGCATGGCCTGTTCATGACATCTTGTCCACCACAGCAGCTCTGAGGTTTTTTTATGTGCAGCAGCAAATAAAAGCACAACCAGCTCCTCTTCTACTTCATTTTTTTGTTCAACAACAGACTGTGCCATCTTTTGGGGCACAGATATTTTTTTACAAGTACCATACTTATTGTTTATTAGCAATAAAAATTAATACTAATGTAGTGATTATTTAATAGTTAAGCACAATATAAAATATGAATATGTAGATAATTAAAAATTAATAAATACCATCACCACTAGCAATAAAACAATAAACAAGGAGTAAAGAATCCACAATGCTCATCTGAGGGACCATATGTCAAAAAAAGTTCTTTACTATGGACGTGGTGAAGCACTGGCACCGGTTGCCCAGAGTTGTGGATGCCCCATTCTTGGAAGTGTTCAAGGCCAGGTTGGATGATGCTTGGAGCAACCTGGTCTAGTGGAAGGTGTCCTTGCCCATGGCAGGGGATTTGGAACTTTAAGATCTCTTCCAACTCCAACCATTCTGTGATTTCTGGGATTCTATGATAAAAGATGACATTGGATTTACTCAACCCACATCTATTTGCAATCTGGACATAAATGGAGATACCCATATCCACTTCTAGAAACTCAGGGTGGTCATGCCCACATAAACATGTCCTGTTTGACTCTGCCCACAGCCCTCTTCCACCCCTTAAGACCATTTAATGCTCATCTCTGCCAAGCTGATTCAGACTCCAGCAGGGTGACACAGGGACAAACGTTTTCTCCTTGTTTCCCCTCCGTGGGAAATCCACAGGACTAAAAGGTTTAACAGCAGCAAGAGCTACAAGACTGGAACACAAACATCTCCTGGAAGAAGTGGAGGGATTCCTGTCCGACTGAAGCTCATGTGTCAGTGAATCACAGCAAGGCAGCTGCTCAAAAAAATGTATGTTGAAGTAAATTAATGCCTTACTGGAGCCTTCAGCACAAACAGGCTTGTGATTGGCCTGCAGGACACCTCATTCCTTACTTTCCTTTATTCATTTACCATAACGGAAATAAAGAAATCGAAACAGGAGGGTCTGACAGGATAATAGGCTTGTGATGTTCTGAAAATAAACATCTACCTCTGTTTGACATTTATTATCCATAAACTGCTTGGCTTCTTTTTGGCAGTTTTATTGTGCCAGGAGACCATTATCCTGTCACAGCACTGTATTGCACTGACATTATCCCTTAGGCAAATTTTGGTACTGAATTTACAGTTCTGTGGGTATTCCCAGCCTCACATCACTGAAGGCTCCAAGCAAAGTAGGGTGGGTCTTAGAATATACATGTGAGGGGGCTGCACCAAGGTTCATGGGTGGATCAGAGTGGGAAAAGAACTGGGAAAAGTCCTGGCAGCTGGATAGACAGGGGACATATTTCCTTCTCTGCTCTGCAGCAGAGCTTCCTACGTGCATGAAGGGCATAGAGCAAGATGCCACTGCACAATTGCAGCCTCTCCATGGATACTAATAAATAATTCATCTGCTGTGCCTGGGAACAAATAAGAGAGCAACTTGGTAGTACCAGGTATCTTATGGGGAATTATCACCTTAACCACATGCCCAGCAATGAAATTTTAAAATAGAACGTAAACAAAACAATTTGTTAATTTGCATCAATTTACTTCTGCATGAAGATAAAAGATTCTGAGATTGGCGAGATATGGTTCCTGACAAAACCTACCCAGTGCAACTGTAAAATTATGCTCATTCTTGCTATAATGTTTTGTAGTGTTTCCAATAAAAAAAAAATAAATTAAAACTCTTTAGCAAGAATATATGAAATTGTGGATATAGTGAAAAGTCACTATCTCTAGTTTGCTAATGCCTCAAGAAATATGTGCTTCCTGGAAGAAACCACAGAGACATTTTCTAGACTTTCAAGGGTGTATTATTTTAGAAGAATTGATAATTTCTCTGTCCAGAGATCCCCGAAGACCATCCCTCTTGTTAGCCTGACTGATGATTTCTCACGTGGTAATAAACAGGATTCTGTGAAAATCAGAGACCATAGCCTTTTGTAGCCAATTAATAAAACTCACAGACTCAGTTCCCAGGATAGAAAGTTGATAAATTTTCCAGTGCTGAGAGTCTGTAGCAGCATTTTGACCATCTAGTTCAATTTCATTTATAAAATTCACAGTAGTGCCTATTCAGAAATTCCTGCCTCTTTCATCATCTGACATCAACCTTTGCAAAGCTGCACCTTCTCTTGTTTGACCACTTTCATTTATGTTTTATCTTCAGCCTAAGTTTCCTGCTTCTGTTACCCCTCATAGAGGCTTCCTGTGAGCCTTCACCCAGAGAACATAAGCTCTACCATTAGGGTTTTGATGTTCATTAGAATCAGAGGTAATATTTTTAGTTTTAACAAGAAGATTTCACTTCCCACTGAGGGACTCAATTTCTAGTGAAAGATGTGCAGCCCTGGTAAGGAGGCTGTGGATATTAATTTGGCAGATTTACAGTCTCTTCTCTTTCATGCAGCTTCCTGCTTGCAGAGATGTCTACCTTGCCATGTTGCCACCATAATTTCTACTTTCCAGTATCTCAGGGTATTTGACAACTTCCAAATTGCTTAACTGTACCTTTGGAACGGTAAAGTTTGGCACCAAGAGCATTGTGGTCCTGCTTGACTCTGGCAGGAGTGCACAGCACCTGGTGGATATCAGACAACACTTACGTAGAGCCACCAAAAGAGACATAAACATCTGTCTTGTTTTCCAATGGCAAGGTAAGCATTATCTAATTTACATTTTTTTCCTTATCTCCAATTCTAAATGCATAGCTTTTGTACACTACATCCCTATAATTTTCTAGTTTGTGAATGCTAGAGTCCTGGAATTGCCTTTCTCAAAATAGCCTTTACTTATAAAAACGTATTTTTTTTCAAGCTGTAGTGTCCTATTTTTAATAGCTTTCCTATTTTTAAAACAGCATTGACTCTATTTTCAGCCATCTTCCCTTCTGAAGCACACTAAGCATTCATGCCTAAGTAGGAGTCAGACGTCAAAAAAAAGTCTCATACCAAGAGGGGTAAATGCTATAAGACATATTTTTTATGCAGAAGGTATAATGTTACATGGTGGTGGTGCT
This sequence comes from Cettia cetti, assembly GCA_013401135.1. Taxonomy (NCBI): domain Eukaryota; kingdom Metazoa; phylum Chordata; class Aves; order Passeriformes; family Sylviidae; genus Cettia; species Cettia cetti. The sequence goes on from VZUI01039715.1 coordinate 161,425, forward strand.
GCTCAAGGCTGGTATAAGCATTCATGTGTATTTCCTTCACAGGAATTTCAAGCACCTTATTGATCCCAAAGTTTCATTGCCAGTAGTTTTCCTACTTTTTTCCCTAGTCAGAAATTTTTCCCTGGGCCATTGTCCCATCACCATCCTCTGTCTGCTAAGAAGATACTGGAGTCAAGCAGATGTCTATAATGATTAGGGATCAATGTGATTGACATGCCAGCCTGCCATAAACATTTGCAAAAGCCGTCCTGTAACAAGATCCTTTTATTTGAACTGTAATTCAGAAGTCTAAGCTCAATTGTTTTTCATTTTCTGGGCTCCCTCTGTGGTCAATGAGGAGCCAAATGGCCTGTAGGGGAGCAGAGTCCATCTTGTCTGAAAATCAGTGGGATAAATTTCCCTCCAGAGTAGCAGCTTTCCTCCCCGAGTGACTGGGAGCAGCATTGTGACACTGAATGTAACATGAGCCAAATTGCAGGTTGTTTGACCAGCTTCCCTCTGATCCTAACAGCAACTTAAACACTTCCAGGATTCCACCTAGATGTGGGTGCCAGCATGGAGATGTCTGAAGGAGGAGCTGAATCTCAGCCTCGACAAGTTCAGAGAAGACGCCTGAGTTGGAACAACAAACGCTGGCTGAGTCTAATTTTGTTCTTTACGGTAAATCCTGCCTGACTTGGTATTTGGTATCTTTCAGGATAAGACTTTTTTCTTCAGTGGGCTGTTGAACATTGTGACATCTCTCATCATTTAATTGATTGTTCCTTGTCCAAATTAGTTCATCTGCAATTACTTCCATCAGCCAAAATCTTCCAAGATCAGAGAGTTTACAACAAATACCTTTGTTTCATTGAAACAAGTTGGAGTTTTGCCACAGATTTCAATGAAGTCAGGATTTCACTCCTAAAATTTTTAGTGTTTTTTCATGTGCTAAGACAATTTAATTTTTTTTTCTAGTAAAGATCTCTCTTTAAAGGAGGTTTCTGAAAACTTAGCTGTTTCTTTTTTCACTCAGACCTGCCAAAGAAGGTTTGGCTGAAATCCAACATTGAAATGCATTTCCTTTTCTTCCTCCATAACTTTCCAGTAACATTAAAGAATATGTGCGTTTAAAAAAAAAGCCTAACACATAACACAAGATATATCTGGTGGAGGAGGGAATGGAAGAAAGCAATTTAGCTTTCAGTCATCAGTCTCTGTTTTCTTTTAAGTTTTTTGGCATGACTGCATTAATACCAAGTTTCACAGATCAGTACATGTCAAAAAGCATCAAATGTAAAATTTTGTGGGTATTTTAGCCAAAAATGTAAACATGACATGTTCTCATCACTTGGTGCTGAGCATAACTGCAACAAATCCCATAAGTTTGTCTTGTGACAGCAGGTGAACACCAGAAAGATGCAAGACAGAAAGAAAATTGAGGAAAGGGAATATAACTGCTTGAAATAAGTGTTGGAGAATGGCTCAAAGAGAGTAAAATGTAATTTCTCTTTACATATTCTAAAAATCAGATTATTAAGCTACCACTAAAACAAAAGGGAACTAAAGCAAGAAGGAGCTGTGGGGCTTTTTGGGAGGGAGTTGCTTGTGCTATTTTAATAACTCAGCAGCAACATGTGTTGATATTCTTGGAGGCCACAGCTACTTTTCCTATGTTCAGTGTGATTGGGTGGTAGGAAGAATGAACAATTGGACCTGAAAGTTATTCAGAAATCAAAAGAAAGGTAGATTTCCTTTGTAATATGTGGCTTTGTTAAAAACAACATATGATCAAATGGAATTAGTCTTAATGCAGAATGTCCCAGGAACCCATTTCTATGAAGAAAAGAATTCTTTATTGAAAACAGTAGTTTTCAATAAAGTTTTCAAAGTTTCTGAGGAAAACACAAGTTTACAGGAGAAAACTTCATCCAAAGTTTATCAGCTTTATAGAGTCTACACTTATCTCTATAGAAGAAAGAAAGAAAGAACCTCTGGAGCCTGTAAATTCTGCAGCAGCAACTTATGTCAGAGATGACTGAACATAAACCCTCTGCACTCCTCTCAGATTAAAGCTGATATGAGTTTGTCAAGTGTGTTAATTTAGAGTTTCAACCTCATTGAAAAACCTCTCTGAAATTACAAGAAAAGCACAGTTACACATATTTATTCTTCATGGTTAGGATGCCTCCAGAAAACTGCATTCCAAGCTATGATTTTAATGACCAGAATTAATACCATTACTGGTTCACAAAGTAGGCTCATGGGAGAAACCCTTGTCAGGGATACAGGGCGCACGGATCATGGCCACAGGTTACTGCAGGAAGAAGGAAGAAATGCTGGAAAACTGGAGATCTGTGCAGGCATTCATTGAATGTGGGAGAAGACCTTGAGCCAAGTGAGAATATTTTCTCTTTTCTCCAATGGAAGACATAGTCTTTGACAGAATTTGTACATAATATTTGTGGAGTCTGCAACACAATAGCAAATGTGAGGTTCAATCCTGAGGGAAACACTGAGATTTGCACAATTGGAAACAATTTTCCAAAATGTTTCCATTCTAAGCCAGAATGAAAATTTTAAGAAACGCATCACGTAACTCATAACTTTTTCAATTTGGAATTGCAATTTCGTAGAGAAATGTTAAACCTATTTTTTTTTTTTTTTGATTTAACTTTTCTGAACTGTAAGTCTCATTTCCTTTTCCATGGCAATGAACCATGTACACCTCTGACTCCACAGTTTTTAAAGTTTTATTTTAATGTTATTAACAGTACCTTCTTCTGGCAGGCATGAGGGGAAGCTTGAATCCTGTGTCAGTGTATTATGCAGGCAAATTTTATCCAGCAGAGACACAGTTCCCATATATAGACATCTAATATGTTTTCATGATGAAATATTAAGGAATACTGGTAATATATGTATGCTAATGCATTCAAATAAAGTTCATATTAAATCTTGTTTTAATGAGGGATAAGCAAGGGCACAGTTTCTGAACATTGTGAGTCCATCTAATGTGCTAATCCTGATGTGCTGTGCCTGCATAAGGAACTCCAACAGCAAAGATTTTGTGCTTCTGATCTATTCACAAATTCATGGAATTTTCTGAGTTGGAAGGGACACACAAGGATCATCGTGTCCAACTCTTAAATGGCCCATGTGGGGATTAAAGCCACAGTTTGTAGCACCAGGCTGTGACCAGCTGAGCCAACCTCAGGGTCTGTGTGCACACCTGAGCTCCTCCAGTGCCCACACTCCAAGCTGAGAAGTTGCAGAGTCACAACTCTGATGCTGCACAGGGAAAAAGGATTTATAATTCAGTGTCATGCTGCCATTATTAATAGCTTCCAGCCATTGCAGACTGTGGGTTGAGTGAAGTCATACCAGGCTGCAAAAGGCCATGAAATCAGCAGATTAAAAGCAGATTAATCAGGTGAATCTCCAATCCAATGTATTTAAAGTAAAGCTCCTAACAACTCCGGTGATATTTGGATTAATCCCTAAAGAGTGTATCACTTTTCTAACAATGGTTACTGATAATATTTCAGATGCAACTTAGAACCTAATATTTGGAATATCATGGGCTATTTAAGGTAGATGAGCCCTGACATATAAGGATGTGGGTTCTACTCTGATACAAAGAAGTCTCGATAAGCCTGACAAATCCAGACATCATCATTTAATTGTCCTCTGCCTGCTTTCCTCTGGAGCACAGATCCCTTTGGAGCTGGTGATTTGAACAGTGTTTTGTGCTTCAGAAACGTTCCTGAAACCCAAACTTTGCAGTCAGAACTTAATCCAAAGGCAAACAAAGTCATCAGGAAAGTTTGGATTGTGTCCTCTGGACTGAGCAAAGGAGCCAGATAATATGTTGCTTTCATTTTTTTTGAGTTTTCTTTTTTTCAGCTCCTTTAGAGAGCAATTAAGCTTTGTGGCAGAAATTTTACTTGGAAGGAAGAAAAAAAAAAAAAGAGGGAAACAGAAAATATTTTCAATAGCAAATTTACAAACCTGGAAGCATAAAAATTCACTTAAATTCTTCTAAGAGACATTGTGGAGGATCCATCTCACCAGACTGTATCTACCCAAGGGGTATAACAAATCCAGTCTGTGTAACAGTGGCATAACTGCAGTCCAAGATTAAAAAGTTTGGACTCAGGATCAATTTTGCAAGGACAAAGTACCAAGAAGCCATTTACTCATTAACAGTGATCAGTGTCATGTATCACACTGATTAAAAACCCCAAAGCACTGTTGCCCTAACATTGATTGTTTGATCAGAAAACTCACATGAGGGGACACCAACTAATAAACAATCACTTTCTGTGAAATTATGAAACAAGTATTGGAAACACAAACTTTGTTAATGTCAACATCTGAAACAAAACAAAACTGAGTAAGACTTGAGCGCAATGATCCAGAAATACAGAGAATATTTCCTGAAAATCCTGAGAGATGTGAGCTTGCCAAACTTGCTCTATTTATTACTCCCCATGAGAAGAAAGAAACAACCTCCTTTTACCAAAAGTCCTCCAAACACCATTAAATGACCTCAATCCATTGTATCCCCCACTAGGCACCTGGAAATCTCCTCTCAGGTCCTTTTACTCACAGCAGGTCTTTGGAACCTCATAAGTCCTCTAAAGTCCTCCAAGTCCTCAACATCAGACCTCACAAAGCCTTACTGGCCACTTGCAGCCCACCCTGCTGGCCCTGGGAAGCACTGCCAAGTTCAGAGCTAGTGAGGCACTAATTTCAATTTTCTCCAAAAATCCTTGTTACTGCCTCATCCATCCACGTTTGGTTTGGGTTTTGTTTGTTTTTTTTTTTGTGTGTCCTGAATCTGGGTTCATTTGCCCTCAAAGAAAGGAACAAAGATTGTCATTGCTGTGAGGACTGGAGGGTGCTGCAGGACTGAGGGACAGAGTAAGGGAGCCAAGAAAAGGACAGAGAGGACATCTGGGGAGAAGACTGGTTCAGAAACCTCAAAGACAAGTCAGGAATATTACAGGGAATTTACAAAAAATATGAACCTACTTAAAGGGAATTAATTATTGAAAAATGCAAAGCAATAACTGTACAAATGAATTCTCCAGTGAAATTAATTATACAGTGAGGCAGTTACTACAGCAAAAATATCAGCGATCAAGAAAGGTTAAGGGTCTAAGCAAAGGGAGCTTGAAAACAAAGTACTTTCAAGACAGGACTTCATGGCCTTGACATGAAAGTGTTTTTTTCCCCCCTTTCATTACCTTCAGATCATTTCATAAAGATTTGTTCAGCCTGGAGAGAAGATGGTTCCAGAGAAGCTTTATCATGGCCTTTTTGACTTTCAGGGAGCCTAGAAGAAAGATTTTATCAAGGTCTGTTGCAATAAAACAAAGGGTAGTGGTTTTAAATTGAAAGATATTTGATTTAGATTAGGCATAAAATAGAATTTTTAGACGAGGGTGTCAAAACATTGGAACAGGTGCCCAGAGAGGTGGGGGATGTCCCATCCCTGGAAACATTCAAGGCGGTCTGAGCGCTGTCCAAACTGGTCCAGTTGAAGATGATCCTGCTCATTGCAGGGGGCTTGAGCTGGATGACCTTTAAGGGTCCCTTCCAACACAGACTATCCTGTAATTCTGTGATAAGACCAGGTGATGTGGGACCATTTTTCTTTAATTGGGGGAGGGAGTGAATATTTCAGTTTGAAAAGAAACAATTTCAAGTAAATGTCAATATTTGTAGTCAGAAGCTGTTCTCCAAACAGTATGCTAACTTTCAAACTGCTCTGGAACCTTTGTGGAATGAGTCTGCCAATCACTGAAAAATTACGTCCAGCTCTTCTACAGCACAAATGTGTGATGCTGAGAAGGCAATGAATTATTGGCAAAAGGGGTAAGGAATAATTAAGGTCAGGCTGGATGGGGTGCTGAGCAACCCAGTGTAGCTGAAGATGTCCCTGGTCGTGACTAGAGGATCTTTCAAGGTCCCTTCCACCCAAACCTCTGTGTGATCCAGTAAAGAGGAAATGGTGCACAGAGGGCTTCTGGCTGCACAGTTTGGTGACAGCTACAGCCCCAAAACCATCACTGTAAAAGATGCAGCTGAAAATCTCTTCTGGTCACTGAAATATTTTGCCACGTCACTTTTTAAAAGCAGAAGAGGGACGAAGACCTACTCAGTGCCACTGATCCAACTCCTGTGTCCTGAACATCCCTTACAGTGGCCAAATTCAGCTGTTTCAGTTCTCCAAGGCTCCCTCTGGATATCATCCAGAAATATCTCCTGTCAAACAACATTTCCATCACCTGGAAGTACTACTGCCTTGAACATGTGTGGACTAAAATCTATTCTGCAGTATCTATGCAATCCCTAATGATATCAGTAGAATAGAATCTGGATCAGGAAACTGGGCTAATTGGAAATGTGTGAAAGAATAATGGAAAAAAAACAAAACAACTCTGAGTTTGTCTTCACTGAAGGGTATTTTTTCAAATTTTGTTTGAGATTTATTCTTCTGACTTAAGGAAAGAAAAAATACCTAGTGGAAGTATGCACCTGGCACATGGATATAGGCTGAGAAAGCGCAACTGCTTCCCTGAAAAAAATCACTAGTCCAGTGAAGAAAATCACCAATATTTAATCCCTTGCCTTCCACCTGATACATAGCTTTAATTGGGAAGCAACATTCAAGCTTTTGAATGTGACCTTGTATTTGATTAGGTTACTCCCCCAGCAGTTCAATCTCATCATTTATCCCAGCCCTTTACAGAGAACACTCTGCATAATGTGGAACATCCAGGTGTTTAAGGGAATGCAGCTGCCTGAGGGATCACTGGGAAAAATATAGGCATTGCAGTCCTGCTCCATGTGGATTAGTAGTCAGAGAAGCTCAAATAGAATATTTCCTGTGTTATCCAGAGAGAAAATCATAAACAAAATGCAATGCCTGGGGAAGGCAACTGCTGCACACTGCAGTGCAGGCCATGTACCTTGTGAAGATTACACCCACACCCACATGGTTGTCCCTCCAGGAACAGAGCACACAGGAATTGTGTAGGTAAGTTGATAAAAAAGCTGGTGAAGGCATTATTTGCATTTCATTAGATACACAGCGAGACCTGATTTAGTACTTACCTATGCATGACAGAGCATAAGGTATGATTTTTATTTATATGCTCATAACTTGTACTCTTTCTTGCACAGATAAAATCATACATGCAATACAGCTATATTATACATCTATAATTATATATTATAGTGCATTTAATTGATATGTAATGTTAAATTTATATAATTATAACTACATTACAGCTATAATTATATATATAATCTGGGCACTGAGGCACAGGAGGGCCTGCCACCTTGATTACTGGTGTTTGTGTGAATTCCCCACACTTCATGGAGGAGGAGCTTTGGTAGGTTTTATATGCAGCACAGTGGCCATGATAAGCACCAGGGAGTGTTACACCTGATTTAAACTCAGGGGTGTGATAAACTGTGTAATGAAATCTCAGCTCTGCATGTTGAATGTGATGTCTTAGCTAAAATAGCTTGAACAGATCACTTTGGATGCAAGGGAAATTAAAGAGACTCTGTTGATGGGTCAGGTGTTTTTTAGCATCTCCTCTTCTCTTTGAGAATTGTTGTCAACCAAGACCCTGCCCCGGGCACATTCCATGTGTGAAGTGAAACTAGAGCTCAAAAAACTTATACTCATGATGATTTTGTCCATAGGTAAGAAGTGACACTGTGAAATCTGTTTATATGAGGGAATCATCTGCTAAAACCTCAAAAGTCAAAATCTTAGGATGATGTAAGCTCTGAATGGGTGCAAACATCCCCTTGGTGGCCAGCTGAGAGCAGCTCAGCATCCAGTGTGGCACTGACGTGCATCCAGGGTGGCTCCAGTTCAGGCAGCCATAAGAAATTGCTCTCAGATGTCAGCCTCAACAAGCTGCTCAGATAAGACTGGTTTTAAACACTGCTTCTGTTTTCCTAACTTCCTGAGTTAATATTAGATGTAGCCTGGCACAGGGTAGAACTTGGGCCAAGCTCCACTACAACATCCACTCCATAGCTGATAACCCATACCCATGACAATCGTTCCAGTGTTTCACAACTCAGAACTAAATTAGGAAAAAGTACTGGAAAATTATTATGTAAGATCCCCCCACTCGCATGATTCTCACTTCAATCAATGCTACTAATTAAGCCAATTTAAACCTGAGCAATAAGGCTGGATGCAGATGTAGGGGTGTTGCTCAGGATGTTGGGAATGTGAAAGGTAACTTTCTTCCCCTCATAAGGCTGGAATCCTACACCATGCTAGCCTGTGCACTTTGGAAGTATGTCAAAGGAAATATTATTCCTGTGAATCTATCCATATTTCTATGAACCACGTCCTGAAAGCACTCTGGGATCTGGGGGATGTGCTACCTCTCTTATACTGGCTACAAAGCAGCAACAGGCAAACTGAAAATAAAGAAGCAAAAAGCTGTGGATAGTTGGCTATCCTTAGTAAGAACATTTTCCTCTGGAGTGAGTTTAACTGCCTTCCTGGAGCTTGGGTTTGGTTCAGATGCCAATTCCTGTCACCTCTTGCTGGGCTTATCCTGGTATTTTGATCATCCTCAAATTCTGCACATGCAGATTCAGAAATAAACTCCTTAAGGTTGATTTTTCACCTTTTGAGTCTGTCAGGACTGGATTGTGAGGTGATTCCGATTTCTCTTCAACCTCACTCAAAGTTCTGAGTGACTATCTGCAAGTACACAGTAACAACAAGCTAAATACAGGAATATTATGTTGGGGTTTGGCACATGCAGGGATGTTTCTAAAACACAACCTCAGACTATTCAGCTTGATCTGTACCAACCCTAAGGAGCTCTTTCTGCAGCTTGTGTGACAGGGTCATGTGCTTTCAGTGTGATGAACCACCACCTTCAATCCATTTTCTGTGTCAGCAGACAGATTTACATCAAGTAAAAATCCTGAGCTCCATTTCCTGGTTATTTCCTTCTTTATCATTTTGGGACAGGAACCATTTCCACAAACTTTATAAGTCTAAATGTTACAACATTCCTTTAGCCTGGCCTGTTGGATGAAATAATCTTCGAGGCATATTCAGGGATCATTTAATTCTCTGTGTCTTAAGATGAGCAGATTGACTTTCAGGGAATATCCCTCTCCCGTCTGTCTGTCTGTCAGTCAGTGCCTGCTAACACAGACAGCTCAAATGGTATTTTGGTCTCGATTCACAGCTATTGCAGGTATCTACAGGAAGGATTATATGTGACCCAGGGACTCATCACAACTTGCACATCAGACTTTAATCCTTTAGAGATGCACCAGAACATCTGAAACTCCCACCTGGCTCAGGCAGAGATGACAGGGATCCTGTGGGACGCCTGTGCCTTCCTGCACCTCCCTCCAGGAAATCTCCAAAAGTCCCCACTCAGTTGTACCTGTCTGAACGGGGCTGGCACAGGATTGCAGAGCTCAGCTCTAAAGAGCAGTGAGTCTGCAGGTGGTTTGCACTGACACAGCTCTGTTTTGCTGACAGCTGAATCACAGCTAATACAGCTGGCCACTAGGTTGCAGCTGAAGCTAAAATCACAGAAAAAATTGTGTTTGCTGGAGTAACCTGTGCACATTCTCACTGGTAGCAAGCCATAGCCTTGAAACTGTGCACTTGCAATTCAGTAAGTAATGATAAATATTGCACTGACAGACACCATTACTTTACTTATTCATTTATGTAAACTTCATGTAAACATGTCTAAGTAGCACAGTATTCTGTGCCAACCATTATCAGAAGGCATTAGTTTCATTTTGTAGAGTAACCAAGCTGGAATAAAGTAAATTATCAGTTCAGTAAAGATGAGAAGTAAACACTGATCCCATTTAAATGTGTGCCTTGGAGTCTTAGAGAGAAGGATAGCTCCAAATGTTTTCAGATTTACTTTTATTTCAGGTCATTATTTTCAATAAAGGTAGGGATGGCTCTCACAAGATTACTCAGATATTTGGCTAGAATTGAGCTAGCTGTTTCAATGTATTTTTCACTTTTAGAAATGGTTTGAATAATTGCACTTAAAGGTAATAGCCATCTTTTCAAAATCTTACTGAAGTTTCTACAGAGGCTGTACATATGTAAAAGAAAAAGTTATTTCCTTCAAAACTCTTTATGCAGGTAATTTCTAATAGATAAGCAAAAAAGGCAGTTGTGATGAAATTGAGGATGTTACAGGGAGCACTTTGCAGAACCCACCTAATCTGAACGTTTCAAGTTTTTATAGATATTGCAAAAGAGATGAGAAAAGGAAATGTGAAAACTCTGTTTATTGAAGCTTGAGACATCAGGTGGTAAGAGCCTGGATACAATTTTAACTCCTTACAGGGATTAGAATTCTTGCAGCTCTTTGTCTGGAAGTGTCAGTGAGATTTGGAAACAGCTTGATGCAGTGGAGAGAAATCCATCCATGTAAATATCATGCCCAAATGAAAAGCTTGATTGATGAGTATGATAGTGTTATTTTTCAGAATGACTGAAACGGAGAGAAGAATGCAAGTTCAGGGAAGAGGTGGAGATTAGGAATGTTGTTTAAGAAATGTCAAGTTTGAACGGAAACATAAGTCAGGCAAGAGATGTATTGATTTCTTAATTGGGCAGGGGAGATGGATTATGGCTCATTTATAGAGGAGTGTCTCATTTTTCTTTGCTTTGGATGAATGGAATCCCTTCTCCCCTAAATGTCACAAACTTCCAAAGTTGTCTCTGATTTTCAGACTTACAAAAAAAATCCCCAATACATCACAAGAAAAGGAAGACACATGACTCACCTGTGAATTGTCAAGAATGGCTCTAAGGGGATTTTCCTTCTTTTTTGGAAACGTAATTACTTTGAAAATTAAGCCCCTTAAAGCTACTACCCTTCTTTAGAGACGTAGACTGTGATATTCTTCCCATGTGATAGATTTTTGTAGAGCTAGTAATAGATAATAAATAATAGATGTGAATTCTTCACTCATAGGTTGGTTTCCCTATGGCAGCTTTCCTGTGAAGATCACCACACCCTGCTGGGAAACAGGAGACAAATACATACACTGAAGGCTAAACTTCTGGGGAGAAAAATATGCAATCCTGGTTTTTGATTTAGATTTATCCATCACAGAACTTCTTCACTTCCACGCACATGAACAGAGCAAAAGAGCAAACAATCCTTAGTGTTGATTTTAGAAGATTTTAGGGGTCAACACCAGCTATCAGTTGTACCCCTTTTATTTAAATGCCTGATTTTAGGGAATGCAAGAAAAATCCTCCTGCCAGCCCTATCAGAAAGAAAGCTGCCATCTGCTGCAAGACCTAGAATCACTGTCATAAGTTCCAGCATCCACTAAAAAAAAGATGAAGATCAGGGAAAAAAAAGAAAAATGTGCTTCTGGCCAAGGTTATTATATAAAAGGAAAGAATACGAAGAGATCTCAATAGTCAGCAAAGGAAGAAACAAGGTAAACACTAACTTAGAATATTTTATTCATTTACCCCTATCACTTGCTGTGAATTCTGACAAAATACAGCACCCATCTTTCCTCTCTATCTAATCAGAGAAGAGACACTCTATTTTTCATGTAATGTAATAGAACACAGTGTAACCACCAGACAATAAGAGAAGATACTATTATGGCTACACTTTTAAGAGCACACTTTTTTGTCGTTGTCAGACACCCCTCGTATGGGAACAAATTAAATAGAGCTAAAGGTAATACATAATTCTGAAGAATCACTCAGCAGGCAGCACAAAAAGGACACTGGCTTTGGGAAATATTGGAAAATTGCAGCTCTATCAGCCTCACAGCTCCAATCTGCTCTAATTCAACACAAAGGTTTAATCAAGATACTTTAGATTAATCCCCAGACTTTTTCTTCTGGGCTTTCTTAAATGTGATATTAAACAGTGAAGTAAGTTTGCCATTTCCAAATAATTTATATATCAGCATTACCAGTATAAGCAATTGAACATCTAGCACATATGAAATGGGGCCAACTCCTCCATGAAAATGGTGGGTATAGGGATAAAAACATAGGAAACATGGACTGCAGAATCTATCCTAATATTGCATTCCATGCACAGGACATAGGAATTTCTCCATCAGACAAAATGCCCATGATTTTCAGAATAGTTGATCACTCAGAAATCTGACTGAAGGTGCTGACATCTACAAGTGGCCATGACTGACCAGTCCACCACTTCAAGTCAGAAAGGACTTTCTAGAAATGTAGGACAAATCTGGAAATTGCTCCTGATAGATGGATGAATCTCTAAGGCAAAATAGAAATGAATTATTGTACAAAATTAGTGATTTTCTAATCAACCTGTTCTTGGAATGGACAGGGTTTTAAAGTAACGATAGTTATGTTCACAACTATAATTTGCTGATCCATATAGAAGCAAATGACATGTTCCCTTCACTTAGTACCAAGTAATCAAGAAATAATAAATGGCAATATTTTGGTCTCAGGGACTGTGTCTGTGTCCTCCAAGGGCCCAGCACAGAAGTCTTCATTTCCTGTCCTGCTTCCACACCTTCAGGTCAGCCCACAGGCTTTCCTTGCTAGGACAGAGACATGGGGGGATTCAGCTGACCAAATATGAAGGTGGGATTCAGTTTGAGCTGAAGACAAATACATCCAACAGCTTGCATGTAGGGGCTTGGTGCATTGGGGGATCAGCTCATTTCTCAGTACAGAAGTGCCTAGTGGTGTATGAGATGTAATAGAACACCTAAAACACTGACACAGGGCTGAAATTCATTTTAGGGTGTCTTTTTTCTACTCAGAAGTCTTTCCTAACTTTGTCAGATGGCTCTTCCTGCTGATATGTGAAATACCAACTTGCAGAGCACTCAGCACAGCAGATAAGGGAGGGAGGATGGATCCTGCACTTAATGGTTCATCCTTCTAGATAGCCATGTCAGCATTTTGTAGAAGCGAGGCTTCAATTTCTGCTTAAAATATGGATCCAGTAATGCTGCCAACATGCATTTATCTCTGTCATTGAGCTTGTTGGCCACAGCAGGAGAGGACAAAATTCAACAGCTACTTCTCTTCACTGGTGTTCAAACCACAGATCCCTTTATTTTAACACAGGATTGCTGTTTATTCCAGTAAATGGCAACAGTCAGACTCAGTGGTTGGACTCAATGATCTTATGGGTCTTTTTTAACCCAAATGATTTTATGATGAAAGCCAAAATAGCAAAATTTGAGGAGAGACATTTCATGGAGTGAAATAGCTCTATGAGTTTCCTGATGTCCAGTTTCCTACCTGTTAAGTATCCATTTAGGGGGATTTCTTATTAATGGCCCTGCAGAAAGGCCCTGTAAAGGACTTATATCTAATACTCTTCTGGCTGTGCATCACCAAGGAAGAGAAATTACTAAGGTCTACAAGGAAGATGAGAAAGAAAAGGTTTTGCTGTTAAGAGAGGAGTAAATGATCTTGGTCTACAGAGTGTAACAAACTGCAAAAAGAGGGAGAGAGAATCCACTAGTCAAAAGTAAACCTGGGGGGCAAAACGAGCTAATATAAAAAAGGCCCTGATAATCACAAAAAATGTTTTAAAAACAGCTGTGGAAAATGTAATTGTCAGGGACATGAGGAGCTTTTCTCTTAGGCTGTACTTTGCTGTGGTGGCACGGGTACCTTCCAGCCCAGGCTGCATCCCCTCAGGGCTGGCAGTTGCTTGGCCATCCATGTGCTTTGTAGAGTTCCAGTGTGGCAGACTGCATGTGGTCCCTGTGGGCCCAGGCATAAACTGTGTGCACAGTTTTCAAGGTCACACCAAAGTCAGCTGCTTCTCCTGAGAGCACAGAGGCCAAAATCCATGGTGTACTTGGCATGAGGTGTGGTCTGGTGCAAATCACACGGCCTTGGATCAGCAAGGATGAGAGGAAGGGAAAACGGGATGGAAACCAGACATGGAGTGTAACAATTTGTTTTGTGTTTGGGATGAAGTTTGTCATGCTGTAAGATTTATTGGTCTTTACTCAGTGAAGAGAAATAGGCATTTAAGGTTTGATTCACCTGAAGCAGTTTCAAGCACTAATATTGGGATAAGAAACTAAAAACTGGAGAACTACACAATGTCAGTGAAATCTTCCTGGGAAGTCTGGAAGGAAATTGGGTACAAGAAGTTTCTTCCTGGGAAGGGGAGTGGGAGGTTGTAAGTTTTTATTTTATTATTAGACACATGTACATAGGTATGAAAGCCTAGCTGAGATTAAGGGAAGATTATATATCTCTAATGAACCATGCAGTTTTTGACACCATTTCAGGAAGGCATGAGGTAACTAGTAAATTTTGCTTTCACTGAGAAATAGTTAGGGATTTTTTTTATAAATATGGGCTTGTTTCAAGGTTGGTGGGTACAAGTAATTATATTTTATGGAGATAACAGATTAAACTTGCAACACCCATATCCAGTCAGCTGCAATGGAAGAGCTAATAATAAATGTCCTTGGGAAGATTTAAAGTAGCATCCAGAAAAATCAGAAAAAGCCAGTACTGACATTCCTGAAATAGCCAAGAAAAAAAATAATTGGTATGAATAAACAAACAAAAAGAAAGAATATCTTTGTACCCCAGAAAGAGACAAAGTGTAAGTCCAATTAAAAAAAAAAAAATCCTTTGTAGGTCACCTTAGAAAGGAAAAGCTCACAGACACCAAGAATAAAATAAGTGCAGTAAGAAGGAAAAAAGTTTGGGAGGAAACAAGTTTGAAAGGAAAATACTGTGAACTGCAAATAAAAGCTGCCAAGTTAGAAAAAGAGCAATAATTGCTTTGCATGAGCCACCAGGCTTTAATATCCAAAAGAGGGAAATAACAATGGCAGAAATTGATAGGAAAAGACAGATTGCTTGAATATGTTTGAAGATGAAAATCTGAAGTGATAGAGAAGTTTCTGGCACAGGAATTAGACAAAGAAATAAATGACATTGACAATACACTGCTGAGGATGGCACTTAGTTAGAGGTGAAGATCTTGGCAAGAAAGCATTGAATGTATTTGACTGATTACTTCTTAGTTTTTTGTAAATAAACATTCTTAAATGTGATCAGAAACTAGTTCTAGCTGGTGTCTGTGACAGGTCAGGCACTTAACATGCTCAAATTCATGGATTTTTCATCTTGGGCTAAGATGAAAAACTTTATTCAGCATCACAGGTCAAGGAGACTCACTTGAAGAAAAACTGTTTGTCTTGGGATATGGAACCAAAAAATGTGTATTCTATTTCATCTGTTGAAAGCAGTTGGGGAAATGTGGGTTTTTTTCTTTATCTCTTGTAACTGTGGGGGGAGGGGGATGGATGCTTTCTGATAATGGCCCAGCTGTTAAAACCGGGTGGGGCAGTGTTTCTTATCTCTTTCATCACTCATTCCCCCCCACGGGGATATCTGCTGATAATGGCCCATTAAGGCTCACCAATCACGTGACACATTCCATCATCCCATTGGGAGATGCTCCACCCAGTGTTGGGGGAGCCTGGACTTCCTACCTGGATAAAAGGGAGCCTGAACCCCCCAGAGAGTCAGTCCTACACTGGATTCCTCAGAGGAAGACTGGACCCATCTCGCCATCCCTGGACTTGTCTACAGGATCATCTCTACTCCACAGAGCT
>VZUI01039717.1:0-21985 GCA_013401135.1 Cettia cetti
TTAAACTGTATAAAAACAGCCATCTTACAAGTAATAAACCAGAACGCATGATAACCATATTGGTGAAGACTGCGTTACTCAGTGTCTCCTCAAGTTTTAGTGAGGAACTTCCCCTTTCAAGCATGTGATATTACAGGTGTGATTTATGTTCAGGATCCATTATGTCCCAAGGCATGCATTGTAACAAAAATAACAATAGTTTTCATAGGTTTTTTGGGTTTTTTTACAATTTTATTATAAAAATATAAAATTCTGTAAAAAATTCCCTTTAGTTTAGAGTGGTAATTCATTAAAATATTAGTAATAGGAAAAAGGCCAAATGTGATTTGAATTTAGAGATCAGACAATTAGACTGTATTTATATTTAGGTTTGTGCTTAATGTCCAAATCAACCTACATCTCACATATTTAATTCTCTACCATCTTCTTTCATACCTGATGCAGTAGACACATGGCAGTATTTACAAAAATGTTCTTTCCTAGCCAAGGAATACTAATGGCCTACTTAGGTGTCTCATCTGAAATGTCTAGTTTCATGCTGCTCATGTATGTACAGATTCATGTGTTAAAGAGAAGGGTGTGTTTCTGTGTTTACAGGTGTATACTACACTTCTTAACAACTCAAGTGCATGACACAACCACCTTTCTGGAAGCAATTTCCTGACAATGGGAAGATTCATGTGGTGACATACATGTAAATGAGTTGGTAGCAGAATTATGTCCTGGGGAAAAAACCTGATTCTAATCCTCCAGGTATAAAGGTTTGCTAATTGGCAACCAGTTGGCTGAAGTAAATTATGTTCAGCAAGAATGCATGGCCCAAAACGAGAAAAAAATTGGAGGAAAGCTGAATAAGAAAAGGAAAGGGCTTGTGTCAATTAAAAATAATTTTAAAAAAGATTTTAAAAAGTGGAAGAATTTCCTAGTCAGCTGTTCCCAAAGCAGTTTGATTGCCAGCATTGGAGTGATTTTTGGAAAAGAATAAAACTTCCAGATTTTTTATCTTCCATTTGTCACCTTTTCTTCAGTTACACTGTTAAAAACAGTGATCCAGAGAGACAGAGAGATCCAGAAGGGCAGGAAAAGCCAAACAAAAATAATAAATTGGAATTTCTCAGAAAAGAAGAGAAGAAAAATAGACAGTAAGAATTAAACATAAAAATATATTTTTTTTACGGTTGCACCCCTTTTTGATATAACCCCATCTTTTACCATATTGCCACAGAGAAAACAGTCTGTTTAAGAAAATATCAGCAGCAATAGCAAACATCCCCTCAGCCAGGGTAACCAAAAAAAGGCACAGATATGTGAAAAAGGTGGTGTCGTTTTTTAAGAGAAAAATGCAGAGCCTGGAGGCTTTCATAAGTATTAGTGGAAAATAAACAAACAAGCAAACAACAGCAACAACAGTGAAACAGGTTAAAAAAAAAAGGCAAAGTCAGGTTGGGGAGGGAAATGCTTCTGGGGAAATGACAAGGTGCTGAAAAGGAGAAAGGAAATTTTTGCTATATAAGTTTAAAAAGTCTAAATTTTGTATTCTTGAAGAAATATCTTTACAAAATGCCTTCTAGCTAAGTTTTTTAATCTCATTCTTTTCAAAGTCATTCCTTATTATAATGTTATATTTAATTTTAATCATACTGTAAATTGTATGCATATGGAATATGTGAATAATAACTGTATTTTATTAAGATTACTTAGTGTAGCAGAAGCCATATCAATCATTTAGATAGAAAAACAGATGTAACAGATAATATGTATATTATATATAATCTATATGATATAATCTACTGATATATATATATATCAGTAACAGATGATATAGATATATATATATATTACTTCCACTATTGCTCAAGGTGCTAAAACAAAACCACAGAATATGCTGAGTTGGAAGGGACCCACAAGGAACATCAAATCCAGCTCCTGTCCCTGCTCAACACCATTCCAAAAGTCACACTGTGTGCCTGAGAGCTTTGTCCAAATGCCCCTTGAGCTCTGTCAGGCTTGGTGCTGTGACCACTTCCCTGGGGACCCACTTCCAGTGCCCCACCACCTTCTGGGTGAAGAACCTTTTCCTAATATCCAACCTAAACCCGCCCTGATAGAACTTCAGGCCATTCCCTCGGGTCCTGTCACTGGTCACCAGAGAGGAGAGATCGGTGCCTGCCCCTCCTCTTCCCCTCACAAGGAAGGTGTAACTGCAGTGAGGTCTCCCCTCAGTCTCCTCCAGGCTGAACAGACCAAGTGCTCTCAGCCACTCCTCACACGGCTTCCCCTCAGGGCCCTTCACCTTCCTCACGGCCCTCCTTTGGACACTCTCTGACAGCTCAATGTCTGCTTTGTGCTGTGGCACCCAAAACTGCCCCCAGCACTGGAGCTGAGGCTGCCCCAGTGCAGAGCAGAGCAGGACAATCCCCTCCCACCCCTGGACATGGGTGGTCCTCATGGCTTTTGGGACACTGCTGGCTTATATTCAACTTGCTGTTGACCAGGACCCCCAAGTCACTTTTCACGGTGCTGTTCTCTAGTATCTCATTCCCTGTTGTCCTTTGTCTTTCTAGGTCCAGGGTTCCCCCATCTCAGATGCAGAATCTGGCACTTTTCCGTGTCAAGCTTCACAGCTTACACAATTACATTTGGTAATTGCTTACCCCTCTGATTTGTGGAGGGCTCTCTGCAGAGCTTCCCTTTCAGGGAGTCAACAGCTCCTCCAAATTTAGTGTTGTCAGGAAACTTAGTATCCCTTTGAGTCTTGCATCCAAAACATCCTAAAATGATTTCTTCTTTGTAAGAGAACAGCAAAGTCAGGCTTAGAGCCACTTCAGATCATCTGATTTGCCCTTTAGTTACAAGGCAAGACCATTTTTTCCCTGTTCATTTAAGTTCAGTAAGTGCTCACCTGGTGATGACATCATTATGTCCCTATGCTTTGTTGCTTCTTCTGTTGGAAAAATTTTCATAGTATCTAATTTTAATTTTTTTTTTCTCTGCCCATCTTGGTATGTTTTTATCACCTTGGTAATGTTTCTATGACTGTTCTCATGCCTTTTTTTCCCTAGAATAAAAAAAGTTACCAAATTTATTCATGGTCTTTCTGCTGGTGATGTTTTCTAGAACTCTATTGATTTGTTAAACTGCTCTAGACTCTTTGGCACTTAAAGTGCAGTGGCTCAGGTGAGACATCCCTAATAATGCACTAGTTACAGGCCCCATTTTTTGTTTGTTTTCAAAGAGAAATACTTTTACAAAATAGTTAACTCATGTCCAGCTTGTCATTTATTTTAATTCTTCAGATTACTTCCTGCATAGCTGCTTCTCCATAAGTTTTCTTCCTTTCAGAATTTGATTTGGTTTATATTGAAATACATGCTAATTTCACAACAGTTTCTGGTGATCCTTCCTTTTTAATAGTCTTGAAATCACTGACTGAAATAGTGATCTCATCTAATCTGTCTACATGGTATTTGCCATGACAATTCATGAATGCCATGTACAGCCTCTCTGGAGATGAATTAAATCCTCTCCATTTTTTGATATCCACAGGATGTACTTTACACTCTCTTTTTGAAGCTTTTTTATTCTACTTTCCTCTGTCTCTGGCAGCTCCTCTCAAATAAGGGGGTTTCCATCTTTGCTTTCTCAATCTGCAAAGTTTTGTGCAGCTGAAAAAATTTTATTAATGGAAAGCTCTGGGCAAAATATCAAACAATCTTTCTCTTTTCACAACAAATATTCTCACATGTAACAAAACATCACAGACTTATCCTGTGCACAACTTAGAGGTCACATGACCTTAAGATTTTTCCAGTCCTTTTTGGGACATTTCAGCTGCTCTGTAAGAGTATCCCAAATCTTGCTACATTGCAATCACATCATATTACTATATAATCTCAGCTACTGGCATGATAGGACTTATTTTTTTAATAGTGAAATACCATTTGTGGAAGGACATGGTGCATGCAATGCAGGCAAGTGCAGTTGTTTTCTATTATTCCAGTTAGAAGAAATATTCTTCCATTTTAGCCTCCATTACCTGACTAAGTTCCCTTTAACCTTCATAAAACAGACTGCCTGTAGATGATTAGAAAAATCTTTGGAAATAAAGCCTAAAAATAGCATTTATTTTCCCTAAAAATAGGGAAATAAGTGCAAATCATGAGAGGTTGTCCTGACCTCACAGTTTTTCAAAAGGAATAAACAAAAATGCATGCAAACATTTTTTCAAATTTGTGATTTTCAGCAGATAAAGAGAAAATGCTAATCATTCTATTTCTTTCTGCTGGGGAAGCAATGCATAAATAATATATTAACATGCAAGGGCCAACAGGGTTAAGCTGCTCAAACACTGCCATTGATTGCTTCCCTTTTCCCATGTGCTTATTTCTTCTCACTCAACTGGTACTAAGTAGCACTTCTTTGCAGTTATGCTGTATAAGTTTGTTCCCTTGAGAATGTGTTGGAACCTCTGCTGTTGAAACAATAATTACAAGGAGGTGAAGTATTTGACTAATCAGCAGCAGGAGTCTGTAGGGGTCCAAAGCTGAATGACAAATGCCAATATCCACTTAAGTTTTGTTGAATCAACAAGCCAATGTGGTGAAACAGATCCATCATCTTGTCACCAATTTTCCTTGCAGTGTCAGAAGCCTGACAATTAAAAAAAAACAAAACAAGAAACCCCTTGTAATTACTATACATCACTCAGCAGTGATTGCAGGCACATAATAAGTAGGTTCTTTTGATTTCTCTCTCCAGGACCTGATGTCTCGTGTTATTTGTGCATTTTCTGAGGCTGCTGTAGATTCCAATCTAAATTTAGAGAGAAAAAATGTACAAAAAATACATATAGTTTGGATTTTAATTACTGTTAATTAAAGAAAGTTTAGCTTCATGGCCAATTTAGAGAAGCAGTAGGCAAAATTGGAATGACATAATTCTAAATACCAAACTGTGAGTTATTCCTCTTGTTTTTCACAGGCAGTGGTCCTCACCAAATTTTGTGAATACAGTCTCAGAACAAACCCAAATCAAAGAAAAACTGGACTTAAGACTGAATTCTGTTATTCTACCATAGTTTTCCAGCTCTAAACCTATCAACAGAAAACTAATACCTGCACACTTGGAATATAAATATTGTTACAGAGCCTTATGGATTTCAAATTGAAGCTTAGCTACAATATTTCAAACTTTTCTTACTGGATTTAACCATGCAATCAAATTTTGTAATACCTTCTCCCCAGTAATCTTCCTGATTAATTATAAATAAGTAATTTAAAAATATATGCCCTCTAAATGCATGGAGACTTTGTATCATGAATAAAAATTATGGAATCAAACTTTCATTTTTAGTGCACACCCTGAAGTCAAGCAGGACTTTTCTCCCTGTCAGTGTGCTTCCAAATATCACTTATAAATTTAACTCTAGGGCAAGACACGAGCACAGCTGACACAAAGTACAAGGAGCTAGTGAAGGGCTAAAAGTCAGTCATTAACCTGCAAGAAGTCCAATACCCAAGTACTAAAGCAGACAAGACCACTATATTTCTTCATGGCAATGCTGGTAGTCTGCTCTGCCAGCACACACTTTCCTCTCTAATGCACCAGTCTGTCCAAAACCATGATGCATCACAATTGCATCTTAAATGCATGCTACCCTGCTTTTCAGTACTTCATTTTCATATAAAATTTCTGTGTTCCTTTTCCTGCCTCCCTTCCTTCCTCCCTGTTTTCCTTCCTTGAAGGAGGAAGGAATGGAGGCAGGAAAAGGTGTTGCTACCACATTGCTTTTTGTTTGTTTTCCAACTTTTCTGTGTTTAGGCAGTCAGGGTGTGATTTCATGCATAGCATGTTTCCTGGAACAGAGGATGACTGGAATGGTCAGCAAAGGGCAGAATAATTCCAGTAGGTTCAAATCCCAACCCCTGTGTCTGCCTTGCCATTTTATTGAATAAATGCACTGTGCTATAGTTGCATTTTTGGTGGGTAAAATCATTGTCCTTCTAAAGCAGTGAAAAGAAGAAAGAGAATATAGCAGTAAGAAGAAAGAGAATATAGTAGTAAACAGTGACCAGTCTTTGCCAGGAGATAAGCACTAGCCTCTTGACAATCTTGTGACACACAACTCGGAAATAAAATTCCTCTCCTGTTGGTATTCCCAAGTGTCTTATTCTTATTACAGGGACTAGCAGACTGGTTTTAATAAACACGGGGTTTTGTGGTGTTGTTCTTTGGGGTTTCTTAACCTTAATTTTTGATAATAGTGTGTGAACATTTAGGCATTAATGTCTATTTAGTTTTTGTCCAATTGTGGCAATGAGTAACGAATCTACCCAGTAGGTTGCATGTTGGACTTCAGAACTAGTGACAACTTAAAAGAATCCCAATCTGTACCATGAACAATGAACTATACAGTGGAAATGGCATTTCTGCTAAAAGTTTTGTGACTCTGTAACGGTCTGTTACCGTACTGCTTGTGTTGTACCTGCAACATAGTGTCTTGCTACCCTATTATTCAAAAGCAGAGTGACTCAGTTGATTTATAGAAATGCTGCTGAGTTATCAAACCTGATAAATGTTAGTATGTTGCACCATTAACATTTTTTCTGCTTTTCCTTCCACCCTCCATTTTTTAGCAGTGATGTTACACTATTAAATGGCATTTTAAATAAATATGTGCCATATCATTTAATTACTCAGCTACACATATTATTTTAAAATCTGATACAATGATACATGCTTTAGCAACTGCATTAGTGATGCTTACACCTTTATGACAGAGAAGATGAAGTAAAGTATCATATTTGCTGTCATGATTCTAATCATCGAATGATGTTCTTATGTGCAATTAATTTGTCACAGTGGAGATAACTCTTTCACTACAGCTAAAAAGACAGTGACACTTATTTTTGAAGTATTTTTAAGACATTAGTCCATTCAGCAATAATAAATGCTAATAATGCTGGTCATATAGGTGGAGGGGTTTTGTTACTTTGGTGGTTTGGTGCTGGTTGGTTGGTTTGGTTTAGGTTTTTTATTTTAAAACATTGAATGTTTCTATTTGGAAAGGCTTATCTGATCTGGCTTTCAGGTGTGGGTTTAAAAAATAAATTCTGATTTTTTAGCTTTAGAGCTGGAAAAGCTAGTAACAATGAATTTTGAATATTGAATGAAGTTAACATGTTTTTCAGCTCACTGAATATTTATATAAAAATCCTGATCCTCTTGAATGTGCTCAGTGTTTGAATTTACCTGTTGATTTAGTGTGGGCTCCCAGAAATCTCATTTTAAATATTCACATCCAAGTTATATTACTTATGACTGATCAGATAGCATAATTTCACTTTGGGTTCTTTAAGCATGCATTCAAATGATTTTCATCTGTACTGTTTTATACACAAAATGCAAAATAAGCCCTTTGAGGCTCCAGCAACATGTTTTGCTGCTTTGACTTACATTTCTCCAGTTCATAAGGATTAAGACATTTGTTAATAGCTGAGCTTCTTAGAAAGTATAGTAATTCTTATTACCAACCACAACTCAGGCTGAGAGTACCTACTTTGACACAGCTCTGAAGATTGTCACCCCCCAGCTTGACAGGGACTGTGCATCAAGGTCTTCAGATGCCACAGCTATCAGCCTGACACATCCAAATAAGGCATTTCCATTTTCAATTTTACTGGAAGGACAGGGAAGGTAGAGGCTGATGATGAATATATTCTACTCCACGTACTCTCTTTACACTGGGCACAGATAGGGATGAGAAAGGTCCAAGTTATTTCACACAGCTTTCCAGGGCTGGTCAGTCCTCAGTGCTGTCTGCTCATACTAAAGGAATACATTTCTTAGTTTATTTTGCCTTCTTGTGTGGTAATGAGATTCTTAGGTGGAGATCTTTTGTGTTGAGGTTCATCTTGATAGAGGACGAAGTTATTCAAGCATGCTACTTATTCACTGAGAAGACATTTTGCTGTTGGCTGAAGAACTGTGTGTAAACAGGACTTCCTCTGAGAACTGTCTTCCAACTAGACCTGTGTCTTATCATTGAAAGATGTTTAATTGCAAAGATAATGACTGTGAGGAAAATATCATAGAGGTATAGCAAAGGAAACTCATGCCAAGGTTTAATAAGTTGATAAAATGCATTTTTTTACTTCTAAAATACATATTTTTACACCAAAACTTTTGGTTTAGAATGTTCTTCTTTGACAAATCAATGTTGATTTAAATTTTAGTAATTGAACAGTTTTATTAAAAAGTACCTAGATAATAAAAACCATAGCCATGCTAGTGAGATTCAAAGTAGCATATTGACCTGAAAAGATCCAAGTCCTTCAGCTTTGTAAAGTTCTGCATAAATTCTTCTCTGCATAACAGATCAATTCTTACTTTTTTTCAGGAACATATTTTCCATTTATTTTAATTCAAGGCAAGGCATAGCTACAAAAAGCTCCTTGCTTGCATGAAGATAGGTCTGCAGAAAATAAAAATTAAATGAAGAGAAGAAATGGTGACTGGTGCTTTCAAATATTTTATATTCATATCCATGTACACCTGCAGCTATGAGCAAAAAAACCCAAACAAACCAAGATGTGTACTGCCTAGTATGTACTATGTACACCATATACCAAATACTTAGCAGAAAAGTAAAGATTTTTTTTGTTCTTGTCTGACTTCTTGGCAACCACCTTTTATTTACAAAAAAGGAAAGAAACCTGCCTTCATAGAAATTGAACTAATGCAACAGTGTATTACTTCTAGAAACAGGGTTGTTAAAGATATACTACTTTGTAAGCAACATGCCTCATTCTATCCTACTTGTTTATTTATTTATTTATTTCACTTCCAGAGTTTGTTATATTCAGTTTTACCAATGAGAATTTAGAAACATTTTCATTGGTGACAATATTTTATCAAGTTTACAATGGAGAAACTAGGATTAAAACATGAACCCTACATTTGCTGCATTTAGATAAGAAGAATGGGAACAGAAATGTGATGTGTGAATTATTTTTCCATAGCTGCCAGTAAGTTATCATACTGAACCAGGAATGAACTCTCCTTGTCTTCAGCACAGGTTAGCAGAAGTCACTGCAGAGAAGACTGTTTAGTGGGTCTATAAACTTCTCTCACAGATTATGAGATTCTAGCTCTCATTAAATACAGGCTGAAGTCTGACTTTCAATCCAATGAAATACTGGTTGTTTTCCTAGTTTGATATTTTCTTAGGGGGTTGTGGTTGGTTTTTGCTTTTCTGGAGAGGGTTGTTTGTTTGCATGCTTTTCAACTTTTGATCCTTGTTCCCTAGACTTAGAAATATCATAAGTAAATGAAATCTGCCTTTCTCCCCATAGAAACTACCCCTTATGTCTCTGGGTATTGTATTGATTTCAGTTACATTTGTAATGTGTATGTGGGTAAGTGTACCTAATTGTGAGAGGGTTTTGGACACAGAAAGTCCTCAAAATCCACAATACAGGTAAAAAAAAAAAAATGCTATTGCACTCTCATATTCTTTCTTTCTTAATATCTTTAACTTCCATATTTCTTTTACTATGCATAGGACTCAGAATTCTGTGTGTATTTTTAAATGGAAAATGCTACAAGGAATTTCAGCTCTTCAGGGAGCAAGAAAAATGCCATTACTCTATCCAGAACATATGTATCAAAATTTTTGATGCTCACACCCTTTTGTGTTCCACCATCTTTTCAATGTGCAATAGTTTTCACATCCCCAAAACAAACGCAGCTTGGCAGAAATAAAATGCTTTACTGAATTTTCTACCAGGAAGGTTTTGTATCCTCCTGCCTTACCTCTGAACAGAGACCCAGTTTGTGAGTCTGAGTGAATCACTTGGAAATGCAGGTGTGTTTACACTGCAAATGGAACTGCCTTCCCTGCGACATAAACAGATACAGTGTAAATTTACAGCGGGTTTATTGGAGGATGGACTCCAACCAAAATACCCTGATTTTGGTGCTGCCTTCTCCATCTTAAAATTTCTATCAAGTTACTTTTACAAGCAGTAACTCAAGGCTTTTATCCAGCTATTGCTCCTATGGCAACTTCTCTGATACTACATTTGCATTTTTCCCAATAAGGTTGTACTGTGAAGGACCACTGCTAGTCCAGAACACCAACACATCAAAGTGAGTATTGGTTTCTACATACAGAGATATTTGATAGAGGCTGTATACTCATTATGTTATTGCTTTCCAGAGACTACCGGAAAAAAAATGCAGATGAAAGAGTATTTATCAAGTCATTTCAAGTCAATTTTCTGGGAAAATAAAACATTACTGTGCCAACAATTGAAAATATAATTTAATTTACAAGCAGGATTGAGAGCATATCAGCTATCTGCAAATTCATCCTGGGAATAGGGAAAGACATTTAATAACACAAATCTGAGATACAGATGGGTGAAGACCTTAAGGCCCCAGTTAGAATGAAGTCAGCTATGTTCTAGGTAAGAAATGGCACATAAAACATATAATAAACAATCACAGTAAAATCAAAACAGAAAAACATTTTAAACTAAAATAGTGGACTTTCAATAGCCAGTTGTTCACCCAAGGTTAATCTGGTATATACAGGCCAGTCCGAATTCTCTCCCAACCCTCCTTGATAAAGCAGTAGTACCATTAATAGACAATTCGTATCCAAGCCCTCCCAACAGTTCCACTTGCAGCAGGGTCCCATCCAGCTTTCTCTAAGTAGACTTCATTACATCTTCACTGAGGGTCACTCAACCAGGCAACCAAAGGCAATCAGGCCTGCACTTCCATGGAGTGTAACTCAGGAGAACCAAGTACTTTTTCTAGGGAGAGAGGTGACACCAGCAATTTTCCACACAGTGCATTTATTGCCAGCTCTGTCATTCTCTGGTTTTGTTACTTAGACTCAAAATTTAGCTCTAGTTCAGGAAAGTATTTGATAATTAATTGAAGGTGTTTTTATATTTGGCATGATAACCAAGCAAACTGTGCTCCATAATGTTTTTAAACCTCCCTTAAATTCAGAGTCATTTACTTTGTATTTTAATGGCAAAATCTGCCTTTAAAAAACTACAAACAAAATGGCATACTTGCAATGCCCTCACAAATATCGGTGACTGTGTCTTTAATAATTTTTCATCACTACATCCAATATTAATGAATATATTAATGCTTATGTAAATAGTGAACTTTTGTAACAGTTTTAATTTCCCTTAAAAACTTTTAGGGATCAATTTGTAGTATCTCTGATCAAAGTACTGTTTTCTCCCAGACACTATTTTAATTTACATACTGTGTTCATAAAACTTAATTACATTAGCATATTTTTTGTGGGCGGCCTTTTACAGTTCTTCACTGAACAGATTGCTACAGGCCTTTATACTGCTCTTTTTTTAAAAAAAAAGTTTTAAGGTTTAAAAATTATATAGCTATGATAGCATGGTAGCTTTATAATGAAAAGATGATGCCATCAGTGATAGCTTGAAGAAAAATCATTATAAATAGCAAAAAATAATATATTGGGGATTAGGCTGAAAAAAAAATCAGGCTCCTACATCATAAAGCCTGTTTTCAGGATATATAAAAATATCTAAAGTGCAATATGTTAGCAATTTCAAGGAGTCCATGATCCTAATGGAGAATACTTATTGGGTCTCCACACTTGTTTTCCTCTGTGTGACCTTATATACATCATAGCATCTCAACTTTAATAAATTCTCATTTTATGTTCTTCTGGTTTGTGACTCCCGTAAGTGATGTTTTCCAGGAATCCTGTGTTGAGGGAAGTCCTAATTCAGCACCCTCATTCACTGTTAACTGCTGTAGGCATATTCAGGTATTTCCAGGTGTCTACGACTCAGACATATTTTAGTCTTCAGGGTTGAGCTCTTAACCAGGGACATGAACCAAACTGCAGAAATCCTTTTACTCCAGACAGATTTCTTTATGCAATGACAATCTTTCTGAGCATGCAGCTCTACTCTGTCCTCCCATAGCTGGTGCTCATCTTCCTGCTCTCACACCTGTTACACAAGATTTTTTTGCAACTCCTCTTTAAAACAAGTCATGGTCTTGTCCAACATGATCACCTCTATCTGAAAACAGTGTCATTAAAACAATTTAAATATTTAAATACTTTAAATACCTAAAGTATTTAAATTTAAAGTAGCTTACCTTCTAGGAAAATATCCTATTTTTTACAAAAATCACTCTCAAGGCAGTCACAATCTTCTCACTTCACCTGAATTCAGCAGCTCCTACTAGGATTAAGGAGCTAAACATGAGTGCAGATGGGAGAGTAAACTCTTAAGTATGTCCAGAACACTAAATCTATGTTTTACCTAACAAAAGGGATGTTAAAAGAGAATGAGCTAATTGATCCAGGCACATCTCCACAGCCAACAGCCACAAACTTTGAAATCTGCTCCTTTTGTGCATAATGGTTTGTGAGGCCAATTTTATCAGCACACTGGAAATACATTGTAATCTGTAAAAATGGTGGAAAAATCTATATTTCTGTGTAAAAAATAATGTAACCTTCTTGAAATGACATATTTTTAAATATAGGTAAGGACAGAGAGCAATTCTAAATGTGATGGAAGGAGAAGCATTCCTGTGAGGAAGATCTTATGTGGTATTAACTGGTCATGTCTCTATAAAGATTGTCATATGGCTGCATTTGATGGAACTCTAATGAGCAGGTTGGAGAATTTGTTAGGCTGGCTCAGAAGAGAGAGGTTCCTCTTACGTGCTTCAGATGTTTTCAGCTGAGGGGCTGAGCCTGAGGTTAGACTGAGGAGGAGAAGGCTATACATATGAAGAAGCTGACAGGAGATTCCGTTGATACCTGGCCAAGATTCCAGAGAAAAGAATGAAAATTAGCTGCATCTCTCAGGACATATTCCGTATGTTCCATGCTTAGGACATGAGAAAAGGGTGCATCCCTAGAAATGAGTTTCTCAGAACACGGAACAAAAGTGCCTCTCATCATCTTATTTTGATAGTTGCCAAAAGGCCAATTCAGCTTTTAGCATATGGCAGCACAGCCCTGAGTCTGCACTAAATTATGGCTGTATCCTTGTTTCTGGCAGCAAGGAATTACTAGAGCATGAAGAGTTATTGGCTATGTTCCTTTCTGCAGTAATTAAGATGGAGAAATATTTCACAAGGAGTTTCTAAGGGATATTTCTTATGACTAAATCTGCTGGGTAAGAGAAGATGAGTTGTGGTATCTTATGTGCAGATTCCATGTTTTGAAATATAGGGAAATATACTAAAATAGAAGGTGTCACAGCCCTTCAATATTGAGAAGACCAGGCATGAAACATAGCTCAGATACTCCTTTTTCAGCAGTTCTGTTCCTTTCAATACAAAAACCATACTATTCTTTATACACAGCTCAGACCCCAGGCCATTCAATGACATAAGGAGACACATCACATTTACACTGATGGTTCTCTGTTTTGCTACAATAACTAAAACGATGGCAAGTAACACTATATATGCATCACCTCAAATTAAGTGCCTTGGAAAGGTTTTTAATTGTGCAATTCTGTACATTTCTAATGTATACTAGAAATGAAGTGTACATTACCATCCATCATTTTAATCCAACATATGAAGCATATCTAGATACATACAGATGCTTCAGGAAGCCAGGTCATTTATTCCAAAATGATTATACCCATCATAACACAAAAATAAAGAAGATCTTCACATCACTTAAATTCTGAAAAGATTCTCTCCTCTAGGAATACATCTGAAAAGAATAGCACATGCTGTGTGATGCAACACTGCACCACAGTCACAGTGTATAGCTGTGTCCAGACCCTTTCAGCTCTATTTCATACCTAGGGCACAACTTCACCCTTCAGCACAGAGAGCTAAATTCACATACCTACACTCATAGAAATGTACTGGACAGAACTGCAAAAAGCTGGAAAGGCTTTTCTAAGGCAGAGAGTGTGATGCTGAATCATAAAGACACAGACAGTCAATTGAGATAAGGTCTAATCAGGCTTTTGCAAGAAGAAGAAGGCATCTTTTCCCGTCCTCTGAAATTCTGTACAATGGGAAAATTGCATCAAGCTGGTAATATATGTGCTCTTCCAAAAGTTTTTTGACAGAGACTTAAACTCAACTCTGATTAAAACAGAGGGGTCCAAGCTGCTAAAATATTACTAATGATCAAACATATGGTTCATTTAATTATTAGTTTTCATCCTGAGAAAATGCTGTCAGTTAAAATCCTGAGTGTCCATACTGAGAATTGCAAATTACTTTAGGTTTAATTTAGCATTAATTTAGGTGCATGCTTGTGAAAGGACAATGGCAAGGGAAACCAAGTGACAAAAACATAAAGCTGAGGAGTGATGGAGGTAATTAACTAATCCAAGTTGCTAATGAAAGTAATAACATCTTATCCCTTAAGCATTCAGCTCCAGGTTTGGCTGCAGTGTCATAGAAGAGACATATTAGAATGTATTAGAAATTAGGAAGTTCTGGCAGCAGGAAACAGATGTGCTTAGAGAAACAGAAAAAATGCTGTAGAAGATAAATGCCAATGAGAATTGACCTTGGGGAAATTGAACTAGAAAGGAAGTATAAGTTGTTCGAAACAATCAGATGGTAGAATGTAAAAGGAAAAAGGAGGCTCTGTTTCACTTCCTCATCCAGTAATCTTGAATGCAGCAAGAAAATATTCTCTGTATTTAAAAATAATCATTTGCTTATTCCCAGCAACACTCAAGTAGTTGACACCACTCATTGCAAAGAGCACTACCAGAGTCAAAAGCTTACCAAGTCAAGGAAGAACTGAATTTGAGATGAGAAAGTAGAGAAAAAAAATTTAAAGATTAAAGTATCCATCATAAGTACAAAAATGCTACTACTACTGCTGCTGCTACTGCTAACTACTGTTAGAAATGTCCCACTAATAATTAACATTACAAAGGGGATGTGCTACAACTGTTTCTGAGACAATTGCTAATTTAAAGAAATTTTACAGTGAATTATTTGGATCTTTAATTTCATATATTACATACAAACAATATTTGTAAAAATTCCTGCTTCTGTTACTTCAATTTAAGTGAAGAGAATAAAGCTCCTCTGGGATAACGGCCTAACCTGTTAATGCTTTTCATTGTTACACTATCTCTAGAACATCTTCCACATCAGATACACCTGTATTTCACAAGTAAACTCCAAAAAACATTAATTTTTCATCATTATTATGATCCTTATGCCAAACCAGATTTTATACTTTGACAACCTGTCCAAGGAGGCCTTAAAGATGAGAGAACTTCTCTGAATTTCATAAAGGCCCAAGCAAAACTGGAGACCTTTTGCTGTCTGAAAAGTCAAAAAATTAGATGCATGAAAAGTTGTCTCTATTTCCTTTCTAAAAGCAGACTTTCAGTGAGAAATAAACCTGCACTGGTTGTAAGGAGTAGGTAAACCAAGATGATAGGTATGCATGACTTCCCTATATCTGAACTAAATTATTATTATTATTATTATTATTATTACTACTACTACTACTACTACTACTACTACTACTACTACTACTACTTATTTTACAGCTATTCAGGAGTTTGCTATTTATCTACTTTATTCATTAATTTTATTGGTCATGAGCTTATTAATTTGTATGAGTCAATCAAACTTCCACAAAAATTGTGTCTGACTAGTCAGTGTGGCTTCATTGTCTGCTGGGATGAAATGATCCTCTGAACTGTATTTATATCACAGTGATGAGAGAGTAGGAAGTTAAATTAGAATAAGTGAATGGTTAATTGCTCATTTTTGCTTTAATACTTCTTTGGAAATGTGCTTGGTAATATAACCATTTACTTTGTAGATCTCCAATAAATTTGCTATTTATTTTAATTAAAAAAAAATAGTACCTCAGTACTATAGTAATAGTAATAAAAATTACATATCCCTAACAGACTTTTTAAATTTTACATTTTAAGAAGCACTTTATGTTTGAGATATTGAGTATGTCTCAGCAGAAAAATAACTAATACATAGTCTAAAAATTACTTTCAAAATTTTACTTCTGTGCTTGTGAGTGCAGAACTGAGTGATTCCAAAGGAAAAAGCTAACACAAGAGGAACAAGGGCAAGGTGGAGAGATTGAAGATTGAAAAGACTGAAATTTAAATTAGACCATGGAGAACAAGGCGTCAATTTGTTGCTCAGCTATTTACACACTTTGAGAGCCTGAATTCATTCCATCAATGGCAAATAAACAAATGTCTTAAAATTCTTAGCTCTTATTCAGCACAGAGTTAGGATGAATCTGATGTTCAGTATTCTTTTTCTTCTACAGAATGGGGTACTAAAGGTATTTCAGTAATTTCAACCACTTTTCTTAGGAGGAGATACTGTCGTAAACAGTTGCTAAGGTACTTGTAATGATAAAAAAATTAAGAATAAAATGCAGTTAGAATCTACTAAGAAATAACTTGTTATTGAAATTTTGGATCTAATGAATTTAAGACTTTATGATAACTGTTACACATAAATGAAAAAACCCCAAACATGTTAGTGTTAAGGAAGCATGACTTTAAAACTGAAACTCTATTACAAGATCATTTTCCATATTGCTTTTGTATAATTAGTGAAACTTGCTACATCCAAATTTCATAGCTAGTGAACATGCAGTTAATACACATCTTAAAATTTTTCTTTCAAGTTTGAGGGAACATTTCATGCTGCCCTCATAAAAGTGAGAACTGAGTAAGAATATACTTCTTTTTAGTACAGAAAATATGATGCATTTTTATTATAGTCAGCTTAACAAATTTTTATTCAAGGTTGCTTTTACTGCTGCAATGGTGTCCCTACTGAAGTATACTTGCAGGAAAAGATTAACATATCTTTTTTTCATAAGAATTTTTTCTTGGGAGAGCACATGCAGAGGTCACTCCGCTCATCCACCAGGTCAAAAGGACTCTGGCAGGCACAGTCCCAGATGTCATCTGCAGGTTGAGGACAGAAATTGGAAGGTGACACTATTATGGTTTTTGCTGTGATGTACAGGATCTCATGGCCCCTTTGATCCAAACCTCTAAGTTCATGGCAAAAAAAAAAAAAGAAAAGAAAGCAAAATGAAATACAAATTGTTGACTTCAACAGTCTGCACTGATTAATTGTTATGGTGATAATCTTGACAAAAATTCTTGAACTTGTAATTGTTAAAGAATAAATACATATTTCCCCCATATTGAGTGCATGATCAAGCAACATGTTCTAGCTAAGCAATTCCAAAAAAACAGTCTAATCCTTTTCCTTACTGAGGACTTCAAATCTGTAAAGAAATTTCACATACATTGACAGTGAGGAATCAATTAAAAATTATTATCAGGTCTCAATCTTCATTGAAGTTGGCATCTAAACAAAAATGGATTTCCTGGAGTGATTTGATACATGATAAGGCTGTAAGAAAAAACAAAGGGAACATACTTATGGTTCCCAGTTTTGTTTTATTAAATTGAAAATTTCTGTATCACAATTATGAATGCTTTTCTGGAGAACACAGAACATTAGAATTTCTATCTTTGTGTAATACTAAAAACATTTAATAAGAGTAACGATTTACCTGGGCACAGCATCAAGTTTTTTTTTTAATATCCATGTATCTGCTGCCTGAAATCAAAATGCAGTATAATACTACATATAAATGTGAATAACACTCAATTAAATATGATGGATGTGTTCCTGGAGCTAATAATTTATGAAATTCCTTCCCTTTTTTTTTTTAAGGAAGTTAAGCAAACTCATCACAAAGATAAAAATTCTTCCTCCCCAAGTAGCTTTTTTGTTCATTAAATTAAGTAGTTAACAATATTTGATAGTTCTAATAAATGACTGATCATGTCAATATAATAGAAAAATTTAACTATGTTTTCCTTCTCTGCATGACTTTGTACTGTAAAATTTTCCAAATTTTCTGAAGTGACATGAAGCATTCACAAAGAACATTGGGCTAATCCATAAAACATAGAAATTGGTAACACGGAGTTTCCATAGGACCAGATTGGATTAGTCTGTCTTGCTTTCATATAATACAAAGGTAACAAGGAATAGATAAAAGAGTTCCAAAGTAACAGCTTTTGATGATTTCAAAAAGAATCTCTAAAATGCAATGCTTGAATTAACTATACATATTTTTCTAAATCTTGGATGCTGACCAATATGCATGATACATTTCACCTTTATGGGAAACCAGAAGTTTTAAATTACTCCCAAGCGTTAAAAAGGCATTATCTAAGAAATTTGGGAAATTTATGTGGGCAACAGGTACTGCATGCAGTGCATCACTCAGCAGAAGAATTAGTTTATACCTGTCTACAAACCTGTAGCAGACTATGGCACAGAGCTCTGCTATTTGTCTTTGTCATCTATCATATTTTGACAAGGAAAAGTGCTCAGTTTTTAATTTACTTCTATCCAGCCCACTTTTACAGTCTGTGGAGAACAAGTTTGACTCTCCAGATAAAGCTGGACCAAGTGGATGAAGCAGACATAGAATGCTTCTCTGTTATAAAAATAACATATTTCCTGATACAAAGTAGGAAAAACCAGGGGTTAGTCTCCATGCCGATTCGAGACAGCAGTAGGCTCCTTCTCATCTCTATTTTGTTGTCTCTGTATAGCAAGCTACTCTAATCGATGGCATAGAAGTAATGTCAGGTATTGCACACATTGCTCCCCTGCTGCTTGACTTGAAATGATTATGACACTTCCTTGCTGAATCTGATGCCCTGGAAAATAAGTGTTTGTATTAGCACAGAGAAGGATTCATATAGAGTAATCTCTCTTCTCTGTTCTATCATAAGTGATCATTTCTTACTCCAAGACCTCAATGACACTACAAGTCAAGTAGATTAATGAAACAAATAAGAGACAAAAAGTCTGCTCTGGGAAATATTTGCATGCTTGATTTTTTGCTTTCTATAGAAGTACTCATTAAAATGTATAAATCCTATAACCTGTAGATTTCCTCTTTTTAAACATCACTTCTTAGATGAAAAGAAGAAAGGACAGATTACAAATCAAATCATAGATAAGCACTGTCATGCTGTTGGAGTAATGTTCAATGTGGATGAATTATCTCTTTAGATATAAAATCAGTGTCAATTGATCCCTCTAAAATGTCCTCATGACTCTAGAAAAAAAAAAAAAAAAAAAAGAGAGAGAGAGCTGTGTCCAGTAAAATGATTACAAAGCTAAACAGTAGACACATCATTTACAACCTACATGGCTCTGCATACTGAGTGATTATATAGTATAGCAATAGAGAAAGTCACACAGCTGAAGCAGCAGGAATTGAATGCAAGTTGCCCACACCAGAGAAACTTGAGTAAAGTGACTGAAACTCATTTCTACTTACAGAGCAGCAATATCCATGTTGTATCTTACACATCCACTGCAGCAAGTCTATCTAAGAAGACAATCGATAGAGATAATGAGAATAAAATAGCCTATTCATCCAGTGCTGGTTCCCTCTGGTAAAGATGAACTCTGGAGTACTTTGACTGGGCACAGTGGAGGACCTTAACTCAATTATTATTCTCTGAGTACTCTTCTACTTACTGTTCCACTGATATCTTTTATTCTGTTTACAGTTTCTCTGAATTCCAGAGGACATGCCAGAAAAACTTCATTCAGGTTTTGAAACCAGTTTCTAAGTGTCACATTTTGATAACTAAGATACCTTATCTAAGGTATCACTGCTGTACTAAGGATTCTTGAGACAATGGTCAGACAAAGAACCAGGAACTTCTGCTAAGCAAACACCCAGAAGTTCACTATTTTTTATCACAGAAAGAGAAGAACTACTAACAGAAGCAGCAGGACTGCTCATGTCAACAGTGTTAAAAGGGTGCAATAGAAGAAGAACAAAAGGACTGATCTCAACCCCCCTCCTAAAACTTAGATATATTAGCTTTTATTATTAGATGAGGAAATAAGTAGCTCCAGAATATATTTACTGAAAATATTAATTAAAAACATAATACGCTTTCATATGGAAAACCTATATATTTAAGGAACATTACCATAATATCTTTTATGTTGAAGTCAGTCAGATAACAATTTCATATGCAGATATTCCTAATTGATTTGACCATGAAATAAACTTTTTATTCAATAAAGAATGAAAAAGTGATAAGTATATATGTATTTACATATGCATGTATACATACATACTTTCCCAAACATAAGGAAACAGACAGCAAAAAAGGGAAAGAAGAAATAACTCGATAATTCTACCTTAACAAGCATACAGATATCATCAGAGTAATAATATAAAAATAAGATCTAAAAGAAAAATACAAAATTCTACAGAAAAAGCATTGACCCAAACCTGCACACAATTTCTGCAAAGAGCATGGAGCTCACTCCAGTGAACCTGGACTGAAGGTTCACTGCACAGTGAAGAAATAGCATGCTGACACACCAAGGCTTCTCTACTTTGGTCTGATTGAAGGGAAGAAAACACTAGAAAACATCATGTCTTACCAGCTGTATCTGCAGAGATAAACTCAGCTGCCTCTGCATAGATAAGCAGTTTCAGTGATGTATGACACAGAAAAAACAAGTTTCCTTTGATAGTTCTGCTTTCATGTTGGCTACCACTGAATGAAGAACACAGACTGTAACTAGTGTATCAACTCTGAATTTTGTTGAAAATGAATTAGTTTTAAATACCACTAGAACAAGATGCACACAGAGGAAAAAAAAAAAAAAAAGTTTTGGTCTGAAACTACCTACCTATGTTAAAAAATACAGTTCTCTGCTCATTGCAACCTTGAATACCTGGACAAAATTCTTGTTTTCATAGGTGACATGCACTCACTCTTCCTCACTGGGATGTGGGAGAGAATTGAAAGGGTAAAAGTAAGATAACTGATAGGTTGAGACTAGAACAGCTTAATAATTGAACTTAAAGTAATAGTAATAGTAAAAGTAATAGTACGAATAATACTATTAATCCTAACAATAATAGTAGTAACAATAATGGTAATAATAATAACGATAATCATGACGACGATGATGATAATATGCTAACCATCAACCACTAGATGCCCAGGCACTTCCTGCACCTTTTCACCTAATTGACAAGCTCATCATGATGTCATATGTCATGGAATATCCCTGTGGCCAGTTAGGTTCAGCTGTCCTGCTGTATCCCCTCCCATCTTGTTCCCCAAAGTCACCTTTCTGGCAGAGCAGCATGAGAAACAGACACATCCTTGACTTAGTGTAAGCACTGCTCAGCAGCAACTGAACCATTGGGTTTAGAGTGAGAATAACGTTGGTTATTCTCACTCTAAACCCAAAACACAGTCCGATTCTGCTGTTGGCAGATACCAAGATTTTAGATAGAGAGTCCTTTCCCCATGCCCCGAGCTTGAAGAAGACATTGGAATCCATCAGTTCAGGTTTTCAAGGTTGTTAATTATTTTGTTATCTATTACATTGCTTCTGTGCCCTGCCAAGGTCCTTGTGGCAGCAGGGTCAGGAACCGACTGCGTGCTCTCCGGGCAGTCTTAACTTTTACACTAGATATTACGTGTTCCATATTTACAGTTAGTTACCAATACCTATCACCTATGTTAAACAGTTCACTTCTACTCTAAACCAATCCAAAAGTGCCACCACCACAGCAGAAGATGGAGGACAAGAAGGAACAGAAGGACAGGGACATGTCCAGATTTTTTAATTTTGCCTCCCTTGCACCCCATTCTAAATCCCAAAATGCTACATTTACACCCTGTGATAAACTACACTACTGTCTTTTACATCTTTGTGACTTGTAATTCCTCTCTCAGTGCTGGAAGCCTTTCCCATGGACTGAAATCAAAGCCAGTATCTTCCTGGGCTCTGTGACAGGGTCTCCAACCCCCCTGTACAGATCCCAGACCCCCATGTACAGAAACCCCCCTGTACAGATATCAAACCCTCTTGCTCAGGTCCC